>PVKM010011721.1:0-32771 GCA_004027735.1 Carollia perspicillata | reverse complement strand
TTTCTGTGGCTCTGCTCCTGTTTTAGGTGACTGCTTAGTCTGCTTTTGTTTTAGGTGTGGATGTTAATAACTGTGAATTTGCTGTCCTTTTACTGTTCATATTTTTATCTTCTTTTTCTTAGGTAAGTCCCTTTAACATTTCATATAGTAAGGGCTTGGTGATGATGAACTCCTTGAACTTGATCTTATCTGAGAAGCATTTTATCTGCCCTTCCATTCTGAATGAAAGTTTTGCTGGATAGAGCAGTCTTGGATGTAGGTCCTTGTGTTTCATGACTTGGAACACTTCTTTCCAGCCCCTTCTTGCCTGTAAGGTCTCTTTTGAGAAATCAGCTGACAGTCTGATGGGAACTCCTTTGTAGGTAACCGTCCCCTTATTTCTTGCTGCTTCTAGAATTCGCTCCTTCATTTTAATCTTGGCTAATGTAACTATGATGTGCCTTGGTGTGTTCTTCCTTGGATCCAACTTCCTTGGGACTCTCTGAGCTTCCTGGACTTTCTGGAAGTCTATTTCCTTTGCCAGATTGGGGAAGTTCTTCTTTACTATTTGTTCAAATAAGTTTTCCACTTGTTGATCTTCCTCTTCCTCTTCTGGTACTCCTATAATTCGAATGTTGGAACGTTTAAAGATGTCCTGGAGGTTCCTAAGCCTCTCCTCATTTTTTTTGAATTCTTGTTTCTTCATTCTTTTGTTGTTGGTTGTTGGTTTCCTCCTTCTTTTTTGCTTGTTTGTTTGTTTCTTCCTTCTGCTCCACTCCATTGATTTGAGTCCCAGTTTTCTTCTCATCACTACTGGTTCCCTGTGCATTTTCCATCATTTCACTTATGAACGCCTTCATTTTTTCATCTAATTTGTGACCAAAATCAACCAATGCTGTGAGCATCCTGATTAACAGTGCTTTGAACTGTGCATCTGATAGGCCGGCTATCTCTTGCTTGCTTAAAAGTATTGGCTCTGAGATTCTGAGCTTTTCTTCTGTTTGGGTCATATTTGGTCAGGTGACGCCTATTGCGTATGAAGGGTGGAGCCTTAGGTGTTCACCAGGGCGGGGCATAATCTTGGTTGTGAGAGGAGGTACGGTGGTGTCTCCACCTACACCTCCATCTTGGTTGGAAGTCCTGAATTTTGTTTTTGTTTCTGTTTTGAAAGGAATGGCTCAGGCTCAAAATGTTTTGCTAAACCTCTGGTAAATGGAATGAGATTTTGAATGTTGATGCATCATAAGGATTCTACTCAGAAAGAATTTAAATGGATTGTTTAAAGAGGGGAAAAGGTCTCACTTCCCTCAGACAGTAAAAAGTGCAGGAAGAAAATCAATGAGAAATTGTCTTTTAACCACTCTGAATCCTCCTTCTGGAGGCCCAGAACTGCTTTGGTCCTAGAAACAAACCATACGAAGCTTAGTATCCTAAGTATCCCTCCCTCTTCTCCAGCCTCCCTAAAGTTGTCAAGGGCACTAGATAATGAGACAGCTCACTTTTGAGCACTCAAGGAATGCAGTAATCACTAAGAATTAACAAACAAACAAACAAACAAAAAAAGTAAATGTCTTTGCCAGTGGAGAAAAATCTGTTTCTGAAAGTGATGAATGTGTTAATAAATTTGTCAACCTAAAGCATGCTAATTACTTACTTTTAGTTGTCACTAAAGGTTGAGAATTTTAATTAAATTAGAAAAAATATACAGTTTTAATAATGAAAGTTATAAATCAAAGCCTGTTTTAAAGATGAACAGAAAACACGAAGAATTCAATAGTCTATTAGACACAGGAGCAGATGTGTCTCTTATTTCTAGCCAATATTGGCCCCCAGAGTGGCTGTTAATTAAAACATATATTTCTATAAGTGGGATGAGGTTGTGACATGTTAAAGAAATATTAAGAATCCTCCTTATTTATGCCAGAGCTGTGACCTCTTATTGTAAAAATGAAATATAAGTGTACTTTCTCCTGGGGAAAACTTTTAAAATAGAGTCATGAAAGGCCCTTGGTGAATAACCACTTTTGTCTAAAACATATTTAAGCAGAGCCTTGCCCCCCCATCCTTCCAACTTTCCTTACAAACTCTGAAACTAGGAGCTATCAGCTCCTGAGAACAACAGGGCAATTAACTTGTTGCTCAAACTAATTGCAACTTGCAGAAACAGCAGGAGGCCTGTCTTTCCAAGCAGAAAATAAATGGCACTTTTAAAATTGAGGCTGTTTTTCAGCCTCCACTTAGAGCCTCCTTCACAATGCTCTGGGAAGCCAAGGGTTAATGACTTAAAGCCAGGACAAGTCCTCTCAAGAGGGCTAGGATCAGACCCCTTGGGCTAAACAGGAAAAGTGATGGGAAAAAGTTAAAGGACTATTTCTTTACCATTTCCTTAGCTAACATGCACTTTGAGAGATTTGCTTGTTCACCCCCTATGTTTAATAATTCACAACCTTTAGAGAATTTTCACTGGAAGGTTTTACCTCATGGCATGTTAAATTGACCCACTATTTGTCAGCATTTTGTTCATCAGGCCATTCAATTAGTAAGAAATTTATTTCTCCAAAGTGTTGTTTATCATTACATGGATGATATCTTAATTGCTGTGGCTTCCCAAAAATACTTAAAGAAAGTTTACCTCTGTCTTAAAGACAATGTTTATTAAGCAGGATTATTTATAGCCTCAGAAAAAGTACAACAGTGTCAGCCCTGGCAATATTTGGGGTCCAGTCAAACCCCAAACCGTTCACGTTCAGGTTCAAGATCCTTTAATGCTTAACAGCTTACAGCAGCTGTTGGGAACTATTAATTGAATTTGTCCCAGTTTGAGAATTACTACAAGACCATTAACTAACCTATTTAATACCCTTAAAGGAGACTCTGTTTTAAACTCTCCCCAAACTTTAAGTAGCCAGGCCCTACAAGAAATTAACTACAGTAAATCAACATATTCAGCTGTGGCAACTAACTAGAATTAATTCACAGTTTCCTGTCTGGCTTTTCTGTTTTTGGACTTTAGGCACCCTAACAGGTCTTATAGGACATCTGTCACCCCACTTAGCTATGATAGAGTGGCTTTTTCTGTCTCATCAACCACAACACATTCTTACAACCTATGTAACTGCATTGTGCCATCTTATTATAAAGGGGAATTAGTGAACCTAGCAGTTATTTGGATATGACCCTGCCTTTATTCATGTCCCCTTAGCTCAGGTATATTTACAACAATTAACAGCCCAATCTTTAGAATTTCAATGTGCCATAGCTGACTTTGTAGGAAGACCAGAAATTAATCTGCCCTGAGATAGACTGCTTCAAAACATCCATTCCTTTAAATAAGGCTGGCAGAAAATATCATCCCAATGCCAATAACCAGGGCAAGAACTGTGTTTCTTGATGGGTCAGGGGAAATCAGACTGGACACTATTACCTGGCAAAAGGGAAAAAACTGGAGAAATTTTGTATCCTCAGGACATTCCTCTACTCAAAGGGATGAGCTTTTTGCTGCAATCATGGCCCTGAGGCAATGGCCTCAGGAAGCTTTGAATATAGTCTGTGACTCAGGACATACGGTTTATTCTGTTCTGCATCTAGATCAGACATTAATTAAGACTTCTATTGACCCCAATTAAATTATCTTTTATTAATTGTTGTTCAAGTACAGTTTTCTTCCTTCCCCCCCAACCTCCCTCCCATTTCCACCCCTCCATTGTTGTCCATATGTCCTTTATAATTGTTCCTGCAAACCCTTCATTCTTTTCCCCTGAAATTCCCTCCCCTCTCTCCTCTGGTCACTGTCAGCCTGTTCTCAATTTCACTTTCTTTGGTTATATTTTCCTTATTTGTTTGTTTTATTGAATAGGTTCCTGTTAAAGGTGAGATTTTTGACCCTACATTCCCTCCTTGACAAGTGAGAACACCCCCTTTTCATTACTGATATTCAATCCCATATAGGACTGCCTGGCCCCTTTGTGTATGGTAACAATAAGGCAGATAGATGCCTTAGTTAGTGTCCTTACTGCCTTCCAGCAAGCAACATTTCTCATCAGTTTTTTTTTCTGCAAAACAGCCAGGCATTCTAAAAGCAAGTTGACATTCCTCACTCCCAAGCTAAGCAAATTATTAAAGAATGTCCAGACTGCCAAGTTCTTACTGAGGCACCTCCATCTATGGGAGTTAATTCTTGAGGACAAAGTCCTCAAATGATTTGGCAAACACATGCCACTCATTATTCTCCCTTTGGAAAATTCAAATATATTCATGTTTCTATTGACACTTATTCTGGCATTGTACATGCATCTTCTTTAACAGGAGAATGTGCTAAAATATACAAGTCAATGAGCTTGAGGCTTTTAGTCATTTAGGATTGCCTCAGCAAATTAAAACTGATAATGGCCCTGGATAACTTGTCCATTCTACTCAGGTTTTTCTTTAGAATATCCAACACAAAACAGGAATACCTTACAATCCAACTGGTCAATCAATTGTAGAATGGGCATATCATACTTTTAAAAATCATCTTAAAAAAAGACAAAAAAGGAGAGTCATGAGTCTTTCCAAAATAATTTGACTATATTAGCCATGTTTACCTATAATTTTCTAAATTTCATTGAATCACTCTGTACTCCAATTGAAAATGTTTTCAGACAAAAGAATCAAAACCACCGTATCCACAGATTTTACGTAGAGATCTTCTAGGAGTCGGCATCTGGCAGGGCCTTGTACACCTCTTAACAGGGGAAAGAAGGTATGCGTGCATTTTCATTCCTACAGGTCCTGTATGGCTCACAGCCAAAAGAATAAAGCCTTATCATGAGCAGAAAAGACAGCAAGCTGTTACCTAAAGGTGAGAAACCAATCAACTAGCAGACCAGGTGGCCCAGCTGACAATGAAACACTAGAAGAAAACAAACACTGGATACCGGTGCCAAAAAATACTGTTTACGTCGCTGAGCACGTACCAGTTTGTTTTTATGTCCTAATTAACACTGTGCTTTCCTTTAAAAGAGGACCTTGACACTGCAAACAAAGAGCAATGCAGTGATTATTCTCAGCTCTCCATGGTAGAGCTGCATAACCACAAGGGGGTTTATCATACTTCCAATCCTCCTTCAGTTTCTACTTGTACTTTAGTCACTAGTACAATGACTCAGTGTTCTAGTCTTTATGCCAAGAACCAAATGCCACCATTGCTTTTCTCCCCAAAAGTCCTCCTGTAGTGGAGAATTGGGGAGCTAACTGGAGAATATTAGCTAAGCCTGACACAACAACAGTTCCAGCTCAGCCTCAACAACTATATACTAATATGTGGTGAGAGGGGCCAGGTCCCAGGGCACCTATTGTCAGAATTGTTTCTCCTAACCACACTAGCCCTTGGAATTATAACTCTTGGAAAATGGGCTTGCCTTTAATACTAGAAAGAATCTGTATATAAAAATTGTTTGTGACCTAAAAAATGCCCTGGGATGTTTCTACCAGATTGACCCTCCAGAACAAGATTGGTTCATGGTTTGTATCTCTTACCCCTACCTGTTTTTAGCAACCCCAGGGACAGTCCAAGTCTTTTATAGTGAATCAATAAAAGTTTATTCTCTGCATGTCCCTGCAGGCTTCATATATGCTAGCCACCTTACCCATCTCAATATTACACAGTTAAACCACTATGGTTTATATAGTCAGAAGACAAACTCAAGTATGGGTGCCAGTTGATGTAACCAGGGAATGGGAGGATTCCAATGTCATAGTAGCTCTTAACAATGTACTGTTCTCCTTGAGAGACTGATGGTTCATTGGCACCCTAATTGCATTCATTGTCTCCTGTAGTTGTCACAGCTACTGCTGCCATGGCAACTGCTGCCCTCTTTGACTCAATTCAAACTGTTGATGCTGTTGATGTTCTCTTAACTAATACTATTTTAGGAATGCTTCAGTAGGCCCAGATTGATCAAGAGATCCTGACTCACTTTTCTACAGCTCAGTCAGAACTCTACTGCATCAGTGAGCACCAGGATGCACTAGTGACTTGCCAACAGCTGACCTGTCATCCTGCATTCTCCAAGCAGTGCCTTACTCCACTTCTGAGGAACTCCAGCCAGTGCTCCTGGAGCAATATTCAACATCGCCTAAGAGGGAATTTTTCTACCAGTTTAAAAGGACAAATTGATAAATTGCTGCTAGAATTACATCAGTAGTTAGAGGACATTCAACACTTGACTAAGCAAGAGGTTTTTCAAACCCTCCTTGACAATCTTGAGTGACTAAACCCAAAAAATTGGTTTGATGGATTTAACCTGAGATTGTGGGCCCTTTGAGCCACTGGTTGTTTACTGATTCTAAAAATGCTGTGTGTACTTCAATGCATTTGCAAATTATTTTCCCAGGGACATATAAGAGATCAGCAAGTAGCAACCTTTGTGTGATCCACCACTGTAGCAGTCCTAACTAAAAACAAGTGGGGAATTATAGAGAACAAATCCACGTGGCAGTGGCAAATGTAGCTCAGGCCTGATTCAGAAAACTGGCAGGTGACAGGCAGTACACAGGAGCCAAGCCCACAGATCAGCTTTCCCATGGGGAACCAGGCAGGCATTGTACCTAGGATGCTTTGAGGCTTTCTCTTGCTAAAATACACTCACCCTGAATTGAGGCAGCAAATATTTGCTGTCTATCTTTAAAATAACTTCCTAAACTTTGTGCTAAGCCACCCAAGGATGGAGTGTAGCCAGTTCAACCAATTTCCCATTGCATTGCAACATCATTTTCTTTGAAGTAATCATCATCATCCTTTCCTTTGTTATCTTTAAAAAGGTAAGCACCTAAAGCAAATCTGTGAATAATAAATGAGGACTATACTCAATGCAGTGTGCCCAGAAAACCAATAAAAATTTGTCCAGGCAAGGGTCGGGGAAGCTCTCTCAGAGTGTTGCCATGCCATCACTTTTTCTCCACAGAATTTCTGCAGTCCATGTGAATTTGTTCATTGCAGCCACAACACACAGACCCCATTGGAATCTTTACCACTTTTCTACTTGTAAGGTAACATGGGATTATATTGAGCCCACCATAATTCAGGCTAATCTCCCTAAATTATGCTCATCTGGTTATTAATTTAATTACATCTGCAAAGATACCTCATAGCAGTATTTTATTTAGTGCTTGATTGAATAATCACATGTTGGGAATCATGTAGAGAAATTTATTTTATTTTCTTTTATTTATTTATTTTATTGTTGTTCAGTACAGTTGTCTTTTTTTTCACCCCACCACTCCCTCCACCCCAGCCATCCCCACCACCCTCCCCTGATTCCAACCCTACTTGGTTTTGCCCATGTGTCCTTCATAGTTCCTGAAAACCAATCACACTTTTACTCCCATTATTCTCTCCTACTTCCCCTCTAATTACTGTCTGTTTGTTCTTAATTTCAATGTCTCTGGTTTTACTTTGATTTCTGATTTGTTTTGAGGTCATATGGTATTTGTCCCTTACTGCCTGGCTTATTTCACTTAGCATGATGCTTTCTAGTTCTATCCATGCTGTTGCAAAGGGTAGGAAATCCTTCTTTCTCTGCTCCTTAGTATTCCTTCATGTAAATGTACTATAGTCTCTCTTTTTTTTTTTTTTTGACGTTTCTTTTTTTTAACTTTTTTTATTTTAGTTGTTGTTCAAGTACAGTTTTCTGTCTTTTACTCCCACCCCAGTCCACCCCCTACTGCTCCCCTCCTACTGCCCATTTCCACCACCCTCCTTAGTTTTTGTCCATGTGTCCTTTATATTTGTTCCTGTGACCCCTTCCCCTTTTCCCCTGAAATTTCCTCCCCTCTCCCCTCTAGGTACTCTCAGCCTGTTTTCTATTTCAATGTCTTTGGTTATATTTTGATTGTTTGTTTGGTTTGTTGCTTAGCTTCCTGTTAAAGATGAGATCATATGGTATTTGTCTTTCACCATCTGGCTTATTTCACTTAGCATAATGCTTTCCATAGTTTCTTGATCTATTCAGTTATAGTTGGTCACTTAGGATGCTTCCACTACTTGGCTATTGTAAATGTTGCTGCTATGAACATTAGTATGCATAGGTTCTTTTGGATTGGTGTTTCAGGGTTCTTAGGATATAACCCTAGCAGTGAAATTGCTGGGTCAAAAGGCATTTCCATTTTTAGTTTTCTGGGGAAATTCCATACTGTTTTACAAAGCAGCTGCAACAATCTGCATTCCCACCAACAATGCACTAAGGTTCGCTTTTCTCCACATTCTCTCCAACACTTGCTTGTTGATTCATTTATGATGGTGATCCTGACCAGTGAGAAGTGGTATCTCATGGTGGTTTTAATTTGGATCTCTCTGATGGCTAGCAATGCTGAGCATCTTTTCATATGTCTGTGAACCCTTTGTATGTCCTCCATGGAGAAGTGTCTGTTCAAGTCTTTTACCCATTTATTAATTGTGTTTTTATTGTCTTCCTGGAGTGTAGTCCTGTGAGTTATTTATATATTTTTGAGATCAAACTCTTATCTCAAGTATCATTGGCAAATATGTTTTCCCATACAGATGGTTCTCTTTTCATTTTAATGCTGTTTTCTTTTTCTTTGTAGAAACATTTTGCTTTAATGAGATCTCATTTGTTTATTCTTTCCTTTATGTCCCTTGCTCAAGGAGACATATCAATGAAAATATTGCTGTGTGGAATATCTGAGATATTCCTATGTTCTCCTGAAGTACTTTTATTGTGTCACAAATTATATTTAAGTCCTTTACCGACCTTGACTTTGTGTGTGTGTGTGTGTGTGTGTGTGTGTGTGTGTGTGGCATAAGTTGGTGTTCAAGTATCATTTTTTTGCATGTAGCTGTCCAGCTCTCCCAACACCATTTGTGGAAGAAGCTATTTTTGTTCCATTTTATGCTTCTTTCTCCTTTCTCAAATATTAACTGACCATAAAGACTTGGGTTTACTTCTGGGCTCTCTTCTGTTCCATTAGTCTATGTGTCTGTTCTTATGCCAGTACAAAGCTGTTTTGATTACAGTGGCCTTCTAATAGAGTTTGATATCTGCTATCATGAACTGTCCTGCTTTGTTCTTCTTTCTCATAATTGCTGTATTTACTAGGGGTTCTTTATAGTTCCATATAAATTTATCAAGTGTTTCTTCTATGTCTGTGTAATATGGCTTTGGTGCTTTAAGAGGTATTGTATTGAATCCATGCATTGGTTTTGGTAGTATGAACAGTTTGATGATATTAATTCTACCAATCCATGAATATGATATATGCTTCAATTTCTTTGTGTCTTCCTTAATTCCCTTTCCGTGTTGTGTAGTATTCTGAGTACAGGTCTTTTACCTCCTTGGTTAGGTTTATTCCTAGCCAAATTTTATTTTTCTTGTCATTTTATCAAATGAAATTTTATTTCTTGATTTCTATTTCGGATGTTTCATTGTTGGTATTAAAAATGCCTTTGATTTCCGAATATTGACATTGTATCCCACTGTTTTGCCAAATTCATTTATTAGATTGAGCAGGTTTTTTTTTTTTTTTTGTTTGAGTCTATAGGATTTTCTATGTACACTATCATGTCATCTGCAAACAATGACAGTTTGGTTTCTTCCCTTCTAATTTGGATGCCTTTTATTTCTTTTTCTTGTCTGATTGCCATTGCTAGGACTTCCAATACTATGTGGAATAAAAGTGGTGAAAGTGGACAACCTAATACTTTTCCTAATATTAGTGGGCAACTTTTTAGTTTTTACCCATTGAGTATAGTGTTGGCTGTAGGTCTCTCATGTGTGGCTTTTCTTAGGTTGAGTAATGCTCGCCCTATTCATACTTTGCTAGTGTTTTAAATTGTCTCTTTTTTGTAATGTATTTTATTGATTATGCTATTACACTTGTCCCCTTTTACCCCCTTTATTCCCCTCCACCTTGCACACCCCTTCCCACACACATTTCCCCCCTTTAGTTCATTTCCATGGGTCATAAGTTCTTTAACTTCTACATTTCCCACACTACTCTTGCCCTCTCCATCTATTTTCTCCCCACCATCTATGCTACTTATTCTCTGTACTTTCTCCCCCGCCTCCTCCTCCCAATCCCGTTACTAACCCTCCATGTGACCTCCATTTCTGTGGCTCTGCTCCTGTTTTAGCTACCCACTTAGTCTGCTTTTATTTCAGGTGTGGTTGTTAATAACTATGAGTTTGCTGTCCTTGCACTGTTCATATTTTTTATCTTTTTTTCTTAAATAAGTCCCTTTAACATTTCATATAATAAGGGCTTGGTGATGATGAACTTCTTGAACTTGACCTTATCTGGGAAGCACTTTATCTGCCCTACCATTCTAAATGATAGCTTTGCTGGATAGAGCAATCTTGGATGTAGGTCTTTGCCTTTCATCACTTGGAATACTTCTTTCCAGCCCCTTCTTCCCTTCAAGGTCTCTTTTGAGAAATCACCTGACAGTTTGAAGGGAACTCCTTTGTAGGTGACTGTCCCCTTATCTCTTCCTGCTTCTAGAATTCTCTCCTTCATTTTCATCTTGGGTAATGTAATTATGATGTGCTTTGGTGTGTTCCTCTTTCGGTCCACCTTCTTTGGAACTGCCTGAGCTTCTTGGACTTTCTGGAAGAGTATTTTCTTTGCCAGATTGGGGAAGTTCTCCTTTATTATTTGCTCAAATAAGTTTTCCCTTTCTTGCTCTTCCTCTTCCCCTTCTGGTACCCCTATAATTTAGATGTTCGAATGTTTGAAGATGTCTTGAAGGTTCCCAATCCTCTCCTCATTTTTTGAATTTTCATTTCTTCATTCTTTTCTATTTGGTTGTTTCTCTCTTCCTTCTGATCCACTCCATTGATTTGAATCCCAGTTTTCTTTTAATCACTATTGGTTCCCTGTGCATTTTCCTTCATTTCACTTAGTGTAGCCTTCATTTGTTCATCTAATTTGTGATCAAAATCAATCAGTTCTGTGGGCATCCTGATCACCAGTGTTTTGAACTGTGCATGTGATAGGTTGGCTATCTCTTGGTCACTTAAATGTATTGGCTCTGGGGCTTTGATTTCTTTTTTTTTTTGAGCCATAATTTTTTTTGTCAGATCACACCTGTTACGTAGTGAGTGGTGGAGCCTTAGGTGTTCACCAGAGCATGGCAACCCACTTCCTGGGCTGTTATGCTGTATGTGGGGGCAGGGTCAAAGAGGGAACAATGGTGCTTGTTCCACTCTCTCTTGGATTTCAGTCCCCTGTGCTGCTTCCCACAAGCAAACTGGGTCCTTTTGATGCTGGTTTCTGGGTGGGTTGGATTGTGTACATTCTAGGAGCCTGTGGGTCTCTCCAGTGAATTCTCTTGTCAGGCTAGGAGTCTCTCCAACCACCTTTTCAATTGGTGCTTTTAGGCTTTATTTTCTGGAGCTGGAGCCCTGGGTTGCTTGGTCTGTCTTGCTGCCCATTTTTGCCTAGTTTATCTGCATGTGAAAGTGTGACCACAGTCAGCCCCACACTGCCTCCACTCCTGGGTCTGGCAGCCACTGCCTTTTCCTGCCTTGACCCCTCTCTACCAGGTGCTGACTCTGCACCTCTTACCACTCTGGGTGAATAGTTGTTACATACAGTTTACTTACATACAGTTTAATTTGCTGTCTGTTCTGGTTGTGTTTTTATTTCTAAATCTTTGTTCTTAATTCTGATTGTGTGAGGAGGCACAGTATTTCCACCTACACCTCCATGTTGGCCAGAAATTACTAGTGTTTTAATTTTTAATGGATGCTGTACCTTATCAAATGTTTTTCCTCATCTCTTGATATGATCATGTGATTTTTGTCTTTTGTTTTGTTTATGTGATGTATTACATTTACTGAAATATTGTATGAACCTCTCATCCCTGGGATGAATTGCATTTGATCATGGTGCCTGATCTTTTTAACATATTCCTGCATGTAGTTTGCCTATATTTTGTTGAGGATTTTAGCATCTATGTTCATCAATGTTATTGGCCTGAAATTTTCTTTCTTTGTTATGTCTTTATCTGGTTTTAGGTTTAGGATGATGCTGGCTTCATAAAAATACTTTGGGGGTCTGCTGTCTTCTTGGATTTTTTGGATTACTCTGTTAAGGATAGGGGATACCTCTTCTTAAATTTGTTGAATTCTCTTGTGAAACTGCCCAGTGCAGGATTTTTGTGTGTCAGGAGTTTTTTGATTACGGCTTCAATTTTGACAGGTTTTATTGATATGCTCAGGCTTTTACTTCTTCCTCATTGAGTTTTGGAAGATTATATTTTTCTAGAAATTTGTCCATTTCACCTAGGTTTTCAAATTTATTGATCTATAGTTTTTTTTGTAGTAATTTCTTACATTCCTTTGTATTTCTGTGGTGTCAGTTATAATCCCTCCTCTTTCATTTCTGATTGTGTTTATTTGGCCCTCTCTCTTTTTTTCTTGATGAGTCTGCTTAAAGGCTTGTCAATTTTGTTTATCATTTCAGAGAACCAGATCCTGGATTTATTGATTCTCAGAATTGTTCCTTTAGTCTCTCTCTCATTTAGTTCTGCTCTGATCTTGTTTATTTCCTTCTTTCTCCTTGCTCTGGGCAGTATTTGTTGTTGTTCCTCCAGTTCTTGTAGGTGTAGATTTAGTTTGTTTATTTGAAATGTTTCTATGTTTTTTGGGGTAGCCCCATATTGCTATGAACTTCCCTCTCAGGTATGCCTTTGCTCTTTCTCATGAATATTGGATTATTGTGAGTTCATATTCATTTGTTTCCAGAAACTTTTTGATACCTTTCTTGATCTCTTTCTGGACCCATCATTGTTAAATAGCATGCTATTCAATCTCCATGAGTTCATGTGTTTTTGAGTTTTTTATTCAGGTCATTTTCTAGTTTCAGGCCCTGTGATCAGAGAAAATGCATGATGTGATTTTAACTTTCTTGAGTTTTTTTACGCTTGTTTTGTGTCCTATCACGTGTTCTATCTTTAAAAATATTTTATGTGCTGTTGAAAAGAATTTGTATTTTGTTTCCATGGGATGAAAGGCTCTATCTCTATATGTATCAGTTAAGTCCATTTGAGGTATGACATTGTTCAATGCTGCAATATCTTCATTAATATTTTGTTTAGAAGATCTATCCATTTTTGACACTGGGGTGTTAAAACAACCTTCTATAATTGTATTGCTGTCAATATATTTTTTGAAGTCCTCTAAGACTTTTCTTATATATTTGGGTGCTCCTATCTTGGGTGCATACATATTTGCAATGTTTATCTCTGCTTGATGGATTATTTCCTTGTGTATTAGGAAGTGACTTTCTGAGTTTCTTTTTATGGCCCTTTCTCTGAAGTATATTTTGTCTGATATGAGTATTGCTACCCTGACTTTTTCTCCCTCTCCATTTTCTGGGAATATTTTTTTCCAAACCTTCACTTTTTTAAAATTTATTTTTAGAGAGAGGGGAAGGGAAGGAGAAAGAGTGGGAGAGAAACATCAATGTGTGGTTGCCTCTCATGTGTCCCCTATTGGGGACCTGGACTGCAACCCAGGCATGTGCCCTGACTGGAAACTGAACCGGCAACCCCTTGCTTCACAGGCCTATGCTCAATCCACTGAGCTACACCAGTCAGGGCCAAACCTTCACTTTTATTCTGTGTACATCGTTTGTCTGACGTGGGAGTCCTGTAGGCGGCATATGTGTCAGTCATGTTTTCTTAACCATTCAGCTATACTATGTCTTTTTATTGGAGCATTTAGTGCATTAATGTTTGAGGTTATTATTGATAGGTATTTGTTCATTATTTCTCCTTTGTGCCTATTTTCCTTTCTCTTTCACTCATAGCCTTTCTCTTCTTAGAGTAGTCCTTTTAAGTAAATCTTGTAGGGATGGTTTGGTGATGTTTTATTCTTTTGGCCTTTTGTCTGGAAAAATCCTTATCTCACCTTCCATTTTAATTGAGAGCCTCACTGGATAGAGTAATCTTGGTTGCAGGCCTTTGTTTTCCATTACTTGATACATCTCTTGCCATTCTCTCCTGAATTGGAGTGTTTCTATTGAGAAATCAACTACTAGCCTTACCGAATACCCTTCGTGTGTTACTTCTTGTTTGTCTCTTGCTGCTTTTATGATTCTCACTTTGTCTATAAGACTTGGCTTTTTAAATATGATATGTCTTTTAGTGGGGCTCTTTGGGTTCATCTTGATTGGGACTCTCTGTCCTTCCTGAACTTGTAGGGTGTTTTTCCTCTCCAGGTTTGGGATGTTTTCTGTCATTATTTTTTCAAACAGAGTTTCTATTCCTTGTTCCATTTCTTATCCTTGTGATATTGGTATGGTTCAAATGTTTTTGCATTTCATGGTATCTTGGAATTCCTTAAACTATCTTCATGTTGTTTTTTTTTTTTTTTTAGTCTTTTTTTAGTGCAGTTGCTCTACCTGGGTGTTGCTTTCTACCTTGTCTTCCAGTTCGCTAATTCAGTCCTCTGCTTCATCCAGCCTGTGTGTATTCCTTCTAGTGTGCTTTTTATTTCTGATATGTAATTGCTAATTTCTTTCTGTTTTTTAAGTTTCTATTTCTTTTTCATGCTCTTGTAGTGCTCACTCTGTTGTTTATAGTTGTCTGTGAGTTTCTTAAGCATCCTTATAACCATTCTTTTGAATTCAATATCTGATAGTTTACTAACCTCCATTTGATTTAGCTCTTTTAATGGGGAGTCTTCCATTCTGTTTGATTGCAGGTTCTTTTTTTTTTTTTTTGTCTCCCATTTTAGGTGACTATTTTTGTTTGTTTCTGTAATTCTTGATGTTTTACTTTGCTAGCTGTCTTTGTTGGGTGAATTTCTATGGTAGGAATTCTATGGGTGTCAGTGGTGTGGTATCTTTGATCTCCTTGTCTGGATGCTCTAGGTTTAACCTTTATTCTGTTTGTGTTGGATCCCTTATCTTATTTGGGTTTTTACTTTTTCTTTTTTGTGTGTGATTTCTTTTCTGTAGTGAGTATACTGATATTCACAGCTCCCATCTATTCTTGCATGTCATCAGTGGCAGAGGGTAGTTAAAATGGATTAAGACAGCAGGAGATTATTCAATGGGATTTAAAGTATTAACAAGTAGAGAAGATACAGTAGATCTTTTGCATAAGTATAGTGTTAACAATGATATTTCACCCAACTAGCCACTTTCTATAAAAAGTGAAAGAGAAATAAGCTTTATTAGATGGGAGGAGAATTGTGAGCTGAATCCAGAAAACACAGATCTTGTGCAAGGTTAGATGATGACATATAGTGACAGAAAATGTTAGAAAGTACTTGTAGTGTGTGAGAGCATCGATATAACCACAACAGTAATAAAACTCAGGAATAAAGTGAAATGGGCTACAATCAGGCAGGGGTGCTGTGTAATATTTAGAATGGTATGGAACAACAATTATGTACAACAGTACTGGATAACCATAATAAGACAAGAAATATATGGCTTGGATAACAAGAAAATAAAGTACAGGATAAAGAGTAGTGTGTTATTGGAACATGAGTGAAGGGAAAGAAGGAAAATTAAAATATAATATGAAAGAAAGAATAAAGAAGATCATTCAAGCAATGCAATTGAACAAAAAAAAAAAAGCTAAACAGAAAGAAGACATAACCTTCCCTAGACTGCATTGTATGACACTGTCCTACTTAAACTTCCTTCCTTCTTTCCATCTTTCCTCTACTCCAGGTCAAACCTATACCAGGGCTTAACAACTCTTCCACCCTTTCCTCACTTGCTCATCATTCTCTCCATAGGTGTTTATGTTAATAAAATCCATGTGTGTTTAATATCATCTGGAAGTCTGCCTTTTAGAGGACCCAGATTTACAAAAGCGGTACCAAAAATACAGTGGTCTGAGTAAACAGGCAATAAGATAGGAATCCATTATCTTGCCAATGAAAAGGTGGGGCTTGATTGGTAGGTAAGTTGCAGATAGTCCCCAGCACAAGTTGATGGTTTAATTGCTAAAAATTTCCTAGGTCATGACCTGGAAAAATATCCCAGTGGAGGAGATTTGTGTTAGGTAAAATTATGTAGGCATTTGAAGAATATGAGGAGTACAATGCTCTCGAAACAGCAGTTAATTAGTTAATGCTAACTTGTATCCATATACTTCAAAAAGATATTGAGAGACAAAAGATGTTAACATGCATTTAACAGTTTAATGTGAGAGCCAGAGGCCCTATAGGTAGTTGGTAGCATATAAAGCAGCCCTTATCACTTAGAGTGCAAGAACAGACATCACTGAACAGCGGGCTTAAGACCTACGTGTGAGAGTACCAGAGATCCAAAAATGTTTCAATGTTTAGCCAAGGAAGGTCAGTTATGCAAGATCAGAGACATGAAGTCCTGATACATGGGGTAGAGGTATGTCTTTGATGGGGGACTCAAGAGTTGGGAAATTTTAATTTAAGTTAATAAGCCTAGTAGTTAGTACATATAAAAAGCTATTGTTTCAGGAACTGAAGGTATGGCCCACCATGACTCCAAGAGACCACAACTGATTAACCTTTGTGCTCCAGAAAAGATTATAAGCAATGAAAGTGGTACTTGAGCCACTGTGTTCCAGGGAAGGAGAGTCCAATACTCAGGGCACAGATAAAGAAAATAACACAGGACACAGGACACAGAACACAAAAAAATCACCAGGCAGTGGATGAAAGGATGTTAGGGAAATTGCCAGACTGCAGCTTTTATTTGATTAACCTCTTTTCTGAATTCCAAATCCCTTACACTTTTCTTCTCATTATATACATAGTTAGTTTAAAATAAAATTCAAGATGGTCTGTCAGGGTAAATACCCACTGTCTTCTCAGATCCCTGGCCATGTGAATTTAAAGTGCCAATAAAGATTCAATCTCTGTGTCTGTTATTGATGTTGGTGGTGGAAGGCAGCACAAGTGCCAATTTTTCCAGTTTTTCTCTGGGGATATTGACTCTGCATCTACTTGAATCCTAGAACTTCTAAGCTTTCAAGAGTTCTTCATCTGTCATTAAAAAGAGTTAGCACTTCTACCATGCAAGATTCACAAGGCAACTGGGTCCTCTCTAAGAAGTTGCCTCCACTTTCTCTCTTGACTGACAGTCCCATACTAGAGTTAAATCTTAGTATTATGTAACCCAATTGCAAATATGCTAGTCCTATAAGGAAGGGAAGATATTATGCATTGAAAGAATTATAATAATTATCATTTAAGTACTAGCAGGGACTCTAGGATGGGTTTTGAAGGTACTTGTTCAAGGGGTCCAGAATGTGTGATTGAATAGGCAATACTTAATTATCTTGAGAATACTTGAGGACATGGGGCACCCTAGTAAGGTACAAGAGGATGGCGTGAACTCACGGTTAAGGTGGCTCTTGGAAACGGGGTAAACATGATAGTAAATACTTAATGGAAGTATCTTATCGGTTATGAAAATAGTGGAGTCAGGAAAAAGAGACTATTGCAAGTGGGCATGTGAATCCAGAACATTCACTCCAGAGTTTTATGATTCAGGGAATAGCCAAGCAGATATAATGTCCTCAATTGAGGCCGCTATTATTGTGCTAGTGAAAGAGGCCCCAGCATTACTAAAGAGTTCAGTGGTTATTTTCTTCCACAGGCTAGAACTAATGGTAGAGAAGGTGGTCATGGAGCTGAGATTGTTCATATCCATAAAGATGATGGGGCCTCAAAATAACAGAGACCACAAAGCATCATTTCAATAAAAGAACTAATGGTACCATGAACACTATAATGTCCAACAAGGTCAGAGGAGCAGGCAAAGGGGGATGACCCACAGGGAATCATGGAAATAGTTGCACATGGAATCCCTAGAGGCAAAGTACACAAGCAACCAATAATGGTGCCACTTAACATCTATTGGCTTATTTAAAAAAAAAAAAAGATAGAGAAGCAAAACGCTGATGGTGCTTGACCCAATACAAAGTCATAATCTCTTGCTTAGTTCTTACTCCAAAATGAATTTTCAGACTTGAAATCTAATTACTAAAGAAATGGTCATATCCCTAGGAAGAAAGCCCCTTAAATACCATGACATGTTTATTCTATGATGATTCACAAAGTCCTTCCTCCAAAAAGCCTAGGGTCATTGACTGAAGTGGCTGCACAGTAAGGAAATTGGAATAACAACACATTTACAGGACTATCAGTGACAGTTGATATTGATACCCAGAGATGCAAAGTGTCCTCACACTCTCTTCCTCCAATAGAGTGGTGACTTAAAAGTCAGATAATAAATGGAATACTGGCTAAAGTGTAGCTCAAATTGGACTTACTATAATTATGAACATACTCATTGGTCATTTATCAATTCCCCATTCACAAAATTGATACACTTGAAAGTTTGAGGAAGCCCATCTTTAGGCCCCTAGTCTTAACATACAAGTTGTGATATTAGTGAATAATAAATAGAAACCTCTGAAACTACCTGAAATAATAATAAATTTTAAAAAATCTTATTGTGAAAGAGAGTACAGTGGATATCAGTCTCTCTCCATTAAAGATCTGAAGGATACAGGAGTGATAATCCTTATGTCTCTAATTTTCTCATTTGGACCCTGTAAAAAAATGGATACTGAAGAATTACTTTATGCTACCACAGGGTTAAACAAGTAGTAATACTGATTTCAGATACTATGCATTGTATGGTATTATTGCTAAGGCACATTAATAAGCTCTTTGATGCATTGCATACCACCATTGATTTAGTGGACGTCTTCCATTCTTATCCACTTAAAATCAATAGTATTCATTTATAATGTAATATGACTGTATTAACTTTCTTGTCCTCTATCATAATATAGTTTAAAGAGATATGGACCACTTTGACATCCCACAGAACATTACACTAATCCATTGACTTGATAACATCATGTTGGTTTGACAGGGTAGTCAAGAAGTGACAGACCAGAAGCCTTGTTAAGACATATGTACTGCAGAGTGTTGGAGATAAAACCTATTAAGTTTGATGTATCTGCAACTTCAGTGAAATTTTTAGATGGCCAGTTGTCAGGGGCATTCTGGCCTTTCTCCTCCAAATCAAAAGACAAGAAGAAGGAAGCCCAGCATCTGGTAGCCATCTTTGAGTTCTGGATGACTAACATTCTACACCTGGGAATATTGCTCCAAATTATATCAATATATATGGTGACATAGAAATATACCATATTTGAGTGGGGCTCAGGCAGAAAAAGACAATGGATCAGGTCCATGCAACAATGTCATTATCCTTTCCACTTGAGTCCTACAATTCGATAAACACTACAGAGTTAGAGATTCAGTTTTGGGAAAGGATGAAGTTTGGGAAAGGATGCATCCTTTCAGAAAGGATGCATATGTTCTGGAGAGATAGTCACAATATAAGCCCTGGAATCCAGAAACAAGGCTGTGCAATTTGTGGAAGAGAATTATGTCTTAAAAAAACAACAACAACTCTTTCCCTGGCTGGTGTAGCTCAGTGGATTGAGTGTGGGTTGTGAACCAAAGGATTGCTGGTTTAATTCCCAGTCTGGAAACATGCCTGGGTTGTGGGGCAGGTCCCCAGTGGGGGCCATGTGAGTGGCAACTACACATTGATGTTTCTCTCCCTCTCTTTCTCCCTCCTTTCCCCTCACTCTAAAAATAAAATAAATAAAAATTTTTAAAACTCCTCCTAACATCTTTGACCCACCCCAACTGGAACATGTTTACTTCTATCTGTTGACTGTTTTACCTAGTTGAATCTCCTAGAGGCATATGTATATATTTTTTTAAAGGGATACAAGATTCAAAATGTTAAAAACCACTTAACTAGATAATCTCTTATTTACAAAGTTCAGATTTTATTACTTTTCCAGTTTTTGTCGGATTTTAGGTGATTTTCAAAATATTTGTAGGTGGCTCATATAGCATATAGCATATGTTGACTTTTGTAGTCTTCCATGGGGTCGGGGAGGGAGGGGTAGAGAAAGAGAAAAGGAGAAAGAAAGAAAGAAAAAAAGAAAGAAAGAAAGAAAGAAAGAAAGAAAGAAGAAAGAAAGAAAGAAAGAAAGGCAAAAGAAGAGAAGGGAAGGGAAGGGGAGGGGAGGGGAGGGAAGGATCTCTTGGAGTATTGAGATATTACTGGGCACTGGTGGAAATGAAACAGTTGACCCTACCTTGGTCATCAAATAATCATGCATCTAGACTGCCTCTAGGGCTGGACCCAATAAGTTATATAGTGAAACAGGTGTCCATCATGAAATGGAAATGTATATCCTGAATTGAATGCAAGCAAGACAAGTAAGGAAAAGTAAGCTATATAATTTAGTAGCCTATAACTGTTGTTACCCATTAGAGCTGCACCAGAGCACTTCCTTGACTTGTACTTATGGACATATGGGGGACTCCTGTATGACTGATTGAAAGAAGAGAAAAGCTCAGAAATTGATTTATGAATGGGTCAGCATGCTATGGGAATGCAAGCCAAAAAAAAAAAAAAAAACAGTGAATACATATATATCATAGCCACATTCAGAGTTGACCATATAAGATAATAGAAATAAAAATATTCCCAAAGGTAAGAGCTACAAGTAGTACACCTGACTATTTACTTTGTGTGGAGGAAGAAGGGGCCTGAGGTGAGAGATTTTAGATTTCTAGGCAGTGGTCAATGGCCTGGCCTTCCAATCTGGGGCTTGTAAAGACAAGGACTAGCAATCAAAGAGGGCTAAGGAAGAGGTATATGGATGGACACACAGGAGTGGACATGAAATGTAAAAATATTTTTATCACATATTAATGTTCACCAGAAAGCACTGACCACAGAGAGGCACTTAAAACTGTATTGATTAAATGATTTGGTCAGTTGACATTTCCAGCCTTTCTCATCAGCTATCTTAGAAGTGGCATAATGGATATGTCAATGGAGTTGCCACAGTGGCAGAAAGTGGGACCAATAGCATAGACTTCCACTAAACTAGCTATTGTTATCTCTGACTGTCTAACTGGTCATGTACATAGACCAATGTGGAAACCCTTGTATGACACCATTTCACAAAGAGGTCAATTGACCACTTGGTGTCAAGTTGACTGTATTGGGCCTGTCTGTTATAGAAGGGCTAGCATTTTATCTTGACTGGGATAGATACATATCCATGCATAAATTTTACCTTACCTGTTTGTAGAGCCTTAGCCAATTCTGCTCTCTGTGGGCTTATGGGATTCCTTGTTAGTAGGTCTGATATCCTATACAACATAGCATCTAACCAGAGTACCCACTTCACAGGAAAGGAGGCACAGGAGTGGTACACTGTACAAGGTTGGAGGGTCTGGTCCACAAAGGATCACACTCTTGTCATAAGACATAAGCAATGGAAAGTTATGGCTGCCACAAGACCCTTTGTATTCCTTATGTAACAAGCACCAGCAAGTGAGAGAAAGAGTCACCATACTGGCATGATCATAAGGCTGAGGCAGGGCTGCTTTTCCCCATTAGGGCTGGGATAATTATATGACTTTCAGGTGACCTTCTGGTACTTCCTGGTACTCTCTTGCCCCACTATAACTGAACAGACAGGTGCAGCAACTCCAGACTTGTAAGATCTCAGAGCCCTCAAGAATGAACTTTAACCAGGTAAGTCATTAAGACCTGCTGAGAAGATGGCTGAGGGTAACTCCCCTGTCCTCCCAAGCCAGCCACAATAACTTATAGTCCATTAATAGACAGTGTTGGATTTTCCTCCAATGTATCTTGTATGTCTTATATCCATCTACTCCTTTCATTTCCAGCTCTGTACTTTAGTCCAAAACATGATCATACCACATTTAAATCCCTGTAAGAGCCTCATAAAGTTTCCTTTCTTTCTATTGTCTTGCTACAATTCACCCACCCAACAACAGACAAAATGACTTAAGAATAAATTGATTTTCTTCTATGTGTTTACAAACTTCCACCACTTTACCAATTTTAACATAAAACTCCAATGCTTATCACATACTATGAGATCCTGAATGATCTGGCTCTTACCACTTTTTCCAACCACATCTGTACTCCCTTCCCCATAGCTCATCAACCACTACAGTTTGAATTCCTTGATAATGTTAGAATATGCATTCACTCTCTTGCTTCAGGGTCTTTGTCTAGAATGGATTTTGTTTTGTTTTTGCTTTTTGTTGTGGTTTTTTTTTTTTTTTTTTTTGCCTGAAACTGTCTGCTTTTGTATCTTTTCATGGCAGACTTCCTTTAGCCATTTTGCTCCCAGTACAAAGGCCACCCATTCATTGGTAGGTTTTCTGGACATCAAGTGTAAAGTACTACAGTGTAAAGTACTAGGTTGGAATTAGGTTTCTCCTAACTTCACAACTTATGGTTATTGTCTCTAAACACCATTTTTCATATGCATTTACTCTTGTGCTTTTTCCTTATTATCTTCTCAAATAGACTTTAAGACTGATTAGTTCAACATAATAAACTAAAATATAAAAGTGAAACAGAGACTCATTGATAAAGTAACAGAATGACAGGTATGAGACAGAAGGTGGCTGGGGGATGGGAGAAAAAGTTGAAGGAATTAAGTAAAAAGTCAAAACTCGTAGACACAGACAGCAGTATGATGATTACCAGAGGCAAAGGGGGTGGGGGGAAGCAGATGAGGGTAAAAGGAAGGTAAATGATGATGGAAGACTTCCATTTTGGTGGTGAATACACAATACAATATATAGATGATGTATTATAAAATTGTACACTTGAAACCTATATAATTTATTAACCAATGCCATCCCAATAAATTTAATAAAAACAAATTAAAAATAATTAATTGTGCCTTGTTTACAGTTAAATGCCTAATGACAAACACAGAACAGGGCATGTGGTACATACTCAAAACTTTATTCTTTTTTATCATGCACTCGTATTTAGTTATTTATTGATTTATTTTATTGTTGTTCAAATACAGTTGTCTCCAATTTCACCCCACCATGCCCATTATCCCCCTACCCCCACCACCCACCTGTTGCGGCCTGACTTACTGATGCAGTCAGCCCAAGAGGCTGCACTTCTTGTGTTGCCCACAAGAGGGCGTTAGCACAATTGCGGTCAGAGCAGCCAGCATTGCATCCCTAGGGCACGGGAACCAGCTGTCAATCAAGGTACTGATCACACACTGATCAGGCACCTAACTGACCAATCACTAACAAGATCATGCACTGATCATGCGCTGACCATGCACCCAACTGACCAATCACTAACAAGAGCACGCGCTGATCATGCACCAGGGCAACCTATTAGGGTTACTTTCACTTTCCCGTTCCTATATAACCCCCACGCTTAAAATAAAACCTTGCAGTCTGAACAAAGTCCAGTCTTGCTGCCTTCTTCGCGCCTCTTGTTCCCACCCCTTTCATCCGTTTCAGGTAGACTCGGGACCCCATTGACTGCTCCGTGGGCCGGAGCACCCACCCTCAAATGTACCTTCTTTGGCCTTGTCCATGTGTCCCTTATATATGTTCCTTGATGGCCTTTCCTCTATTTCCCCCCATTATCCTTCTTCCCCCTACCCTCTGCTTACTGTCATTTTATTCCTTATTTCAATGTATCTGGTTCTATTTTGCTTGCTAGTTTGTTTGTTGATTAGTTTCCACTTATAGGTGAGATCATATGCTATTTGTCTTTCACCACCTGCCTTATTTCACTTAGAATAATACTCTCCAGTTCCATCAATGCTGTTGTGAAGGGTAGGAGATGCTTCATTCTTTCTGCTGTGTAGTATTCCATTGTGTAGATGTACCATAGATTTTTTTTTAATCTACACATTTACTGGTGGATATTTAAGTTTCTTCTAGCATTTGGCTGTTGCAATTGTGCTGCTATTACCACTGATGTGCACTGGTTCTTTTGAATTGGTCTTTCAGTGTTCTTAAAGTATAATTAGAGTAGTTATATTGCTGGGTCAAAAGGCAGTTATATTTTTAGTCTTCTGAGGGAATTCCATACTAGTTTCCACAGTGGTTGCACCAGTCTGCATTTCCACCAAAAGTTCACTAGGGTTCCCTTTTCTCCACAACCTCATCAGTACTTGATGTTTGTTGATTTGTTTATGATAGCCATTGTGATCCATGTGAAGTGGTATCTCATTGTGGTTTCAGTTTGCATCTCTCTGATGGATACTGATGCTGAGCACCCTTTAATATGTCCCTGGGCCCTCTGTATGTTCTCCTTGGAGAAATGTATGTTTAGGTCCTTTGTCTATTTTTTGATTGGGTTGTTTGTCTTCTTGGAGTGGAGTCATGTGAGTTCATGCTATATTTTGCAGATGAAACTCTTATCTGAAATATCATTTCCATATATATATTTTCCCATATAGTTGGCTCCCTTTTCATTTTACTGCTGTTTTTTAAGCATGCAGAGGCTTTTTATTTTGATGAAGTCCCATTTGTTAATACTTTCTTTTATGTCTCTTGGTCTAAAGGACTCAACAGTGAAAATATTGCTGCATGGAATATCTGGGGTTTTCTTGCCTATGTTTTCTTATAGGACTTTTATAGTGTCATGACTTACTTTTAACTCTTTTATCCACCTTAAATTTATTTTTGTGTAAGGCGTACGTTGGTAATCCAGTTTCTTTCTTTCTTTTTTTTTGAATGAACCTCTCCAGATCTTCCTACATCGTTTACTGAAGAAGCAATTTTTATTCCATTTTATGTTTCTGCCCCCTTTATCAAATATTAATTGACCATAGAGACTTGGATTTATTTCTGGGTTCTGTATTCTGTTCCATTAGTCTATCTGAATGTTCTTATGCCAATATCATATTATTTTGATTACCATGGCCTTATATTATAGCTTCATATCAGGTATTGTGATCTCTCCTAAATTGTTCTTCTTTCTCAAAATTGCTGTGGCTAATAGGGTCATTTATGACTCCACATAAATTGTTGATATGTTTTTTCTATATCTGTGAAATATGTAATTTTTATTTTAATAGGAATTATGTTGAATCTATAAATTGCTTTGGCTAGTATGGACATTTTGATGCTGTTAATTCTTCTAATCAATGAATATGGTATATGTTGCCATTTATTTGTGGCTTCCTTAATTTCTTTCTTCAGAGTGGTATATTTTCTGAGTAGTGGTCTTTTACCTACTTGGTAAGGTTTATTTCTAAGTACTTTATTTTTCTTGTTGCTATAGCAAATGGAATTTTTTCCTGACTTCTGTTTCTGATTTTTCATTATTTGAATATAAAAATACCTTCAACTTCTGAATATTGACTTTGAATCCTGTTGTTTTGCCAGATTTACTTATTACATCAAGAAATTTTTTGGTGAAGTCTATAGGGCTTTCTATGTACACTATCATATTATCTGCAAAGAGTGACATTTTCTCTTCCTCGTTTCCCATTTGAATGCCTTTTATTTATTTTTCTTGTGTGATCATGGTGGCTAGGACTCCAATAATATATTAAATGGAAATGTTGAAAGTGGACATCCTTGTCCTGTTCCTGATCTTATTGAGAAAGTTTTGAGTTTTTGCTCATTGAGTATGATGTCAGCTATAGGTTTTCTCTATATGGCCTTTATTATGTTGATGTATGCTCCCACTACTCCCCACTTTGCTGACTGTTGTTATCGTAAATCAGTCCTGTACCTTATCAAATGTCATTTTCTTATCTATTGAGCATGGATTTTTCTCTTTCCTTTTGTTTATGTGATGTATTATATTCATTGATTTGCAAATATTGTACCAACCTTTCATCCCTAGGATGAATCCCACTTAACATGGTGTATGATCTTTTTAGTGTATTGCTGGATGCAGTTTGCAAATAATTTGAAGAGGATTATAGCATCTATATTAATCAGGGATTTTGGCCTGTGGTTTTCATTTTTTGTTATATCTCTATCTGGTTTTGGAATTAGGGTGGGGCTAGCTTCATAAAAAGAGTGTGGGATTCTTCCCTCTTTTTTGAATTTTTGAAATCGTTGAGAAGGATAAAGTTTAGGTCTTCCTAAAATGTCTTATAAAATTCTCCTGTGAAATCATTTGGTTTAGGGATTGGTGTGCCAGAATTTATTTATTACTCCTTGGATTTCATCAGCTGTTATTGGTGTGTTAAGCATTTCTACTTCTTCTTCATTCTGTTTTGGGAAATAACATTCTCCATAAATTTGACTATTTTACTCTGGTTTACAAATTTATTCACATATTGTTATTTTTAATAATTTCTAACAATCCTTTCTATTTCCATGGTATCTATTGTAATCTCTCCTCTTTTATTTCTGATTTTATTTATTTGGGTCCTTTCTCTTTTTTTCTTCATGAGTCTGCTTGAAGGCTTGTCGATTTTGTTTATTTTTTTGAAGAACCATCTTCTGGATTTATTAATCCTTTGTGTTGTTCTTTTAGTCTCTATGTCATTTAATTCTGCTCTGATCTTGGGTATTTCTTTCCTTCTACTCACTATGTATTTTGTTTATTGTTCCTCCAGTTCTTGTATATGTAGAGTTAGGGTATGTATTTGCAATGTTTCTGTGTTTTGGGTGTAGACCTGTATCTCTATGAACTTCCCACTTAGTACTGACTGTGCTGTGTCTCATAAGTTTTGGGTTGCTGTGAGTTCATTTTCATTTGTTTCCAGAAACTTTTTGATTTATTTATTAATATCATTTTTAACCCATCCATTGCTTAATAGTATGCTGTTCGATCTCCACAAATTTTAGCATTTTGAAGCTTTTTTCCTTGAGGTTGGTTTCAATTTTCAGGCCCTTCTGGTCAGAGAAAATACTTGATATAATTTCAATTTTCTTGTATTTGTTGAGACTTGTTTTGTGTCTTAACATGCATGTTGTCTATCTTTGAACATTTTCCATGTGCATTTGGAAAGGGTGTGTATTTTGCTTCTTTTGGATGAATGTGTGTGTGTGTATAATGTATATGTATATGCATATATATATGAATGTTATATATTAAATAATGTTTATATATATAAATAATTAATACAAACATATATTCACTTAAGTCCATTTGATTCAGGGAGGGTTCAAAGCTACAATATTCTTGTCGATATTTCATTTGGCAAATCTATCCATTGATGACAGTGGGGTGTTAAAATCCCCTAGTATAAGTGTGTTGTTGTCTATATATTTCTTGAAGTCCCTCAAGATTTTCTATATATATATGGGTGCTCCTATGTTGGATTCATACATGTTTAAAATATTTATGTCTTCCTAATTTATTCTTTTCTATATTATGATGAAGTATCCTTCAATGTTTCTTTTTATGGTTTTACTTTGAAGTCTTTTGTGTCTGATATAAGTATTGCTTCCCTGGCATTTTTTCCCTGTCCATTTGCTGGAAATATATTTTCCAACCCTTTCACTTTCAGTCTGAGTAGTTCTTTTTCACTGAGGTTGGCCCCTTGTAGGCATCATACATGTGGGTCATGTTTTCTTATCTATTCAGCTACTCTATGCTTTTTGATTGGAAAATTTAATCTATTAACAATTAAGATTATTATAGATAGGTATTTATACATTTTTCTGCTTTGTACCTGTATTCCTCTCTCTCATACTTTTCTTTCCTGTTATTATAACAGTTTATTTAGTGTATCTGGCAGTGCTGGTTTGGTAGAGATGTATTCTTTCAGCCTTTTGTCTGGAAAACTCATCATTTCACTGTACATGTTTATTGAGAGCTTTGCTTTGTAGAGAGCAGTCTTGGTTGCAAGCCTTTGCTTTTCATTATTGGAATATAATGGCTTGCAGTGTTTCTTTTGAGAAATCAGTTGCAAGACTTGTTGGAGCCCTTTTGTATGTTATTTCTCATTTCTCCCTTGCTGCTTTTAAGATGATCTCCTTGTCTTTAAAACTTGACATTTTAATTATGATGTGTCTTGGAGTCAGCTTCTTTGTGTTCATCTTGATTGGGATCCTCTGTTAATCCTGTACTTGCATGGATTTTAGCCTGTCCAAGTTTGAAAAGTTTACTTGAATTATTTTTTCAAACAAGGCTTCTATCCTTTTCTTTTATTCTCCTTCTGGTATTCCTATGATTCGAATATTGTTGAGTTTCATGTTGTCTTGCAGTTCTCTTAAACTATCTTCATATTTCTTTTTAGTTTTCTTCCTTGAAGCTGCTCTACCTGAGTATTTTTTCCTATCATGTCTTCCAGCTAACTAACTTGGTCCTCTACTCCATCCAGCCTGCTTGTAATTCTTTCTAGTGCTTTTTTTATTTCAGAAATTGTCATGCTGATGGAAGATGGTGACGGAGTAGGAGGGAGCAGATTTCACTTCCCCCTACACACAGGAGGAAAAACTGGCTAATCCATGGAGCAACAGAGGAGACAGACAACAGTACCACAGCGTATTTGAAAATAAGAGTCAAAACAACCGTAGCAGACACTGAAAACCAGAAACCAGATGGTAAAAAGGATATTTCAGGACAGTAAGGTCCTGGGGACCAGCACGGGGACTGGGGTGCATTTGTAGGCCCAGGCCCAGTGCCCAGAGTGGGCACTGGGTCTACCACAGACTGCTTGAAAGTGGAGGGTCTGCCTCAGTCTTTGGGAGAAATCTGAGTCACCTGCTCCCTCCCTCCCCGACACACCAGGGTTTGAGCAACACCAGCAGAGTTCTGGTCATGGAGAGGGGAATAAGGACGAAGAGGCAAAACACACAGGGCTATGATTACTCAAAAATTCTGTGGTATCCAGCTCAGGAGAGCTGAAAGAGAGGCAGTGATGCACTGACCCCAATATTCACCAGGCTGGCTGGAGAATTGGGCTACACGGGAGCCAGGCTTTAGTAGGATGAATTTATCAACCAGAGGGGCTGGGGAATCTGCTGTGACAGCCCCGAAGCTGACCCCCAACCCAGCCAGGCAGTACTCCAGGGTTAAAGGGTTAAAGGGAAGCTAACTACCCCCTCCACATAACACTAGGAAGGATTTAGGGCCAAATTCACTGGACAGAGGCAGCCCAGCCTAGCTGAGTGTGCGCCCCTGCACCCCAGCCTCTAGAAATAACCACCTGGAAAAAGTGCAATGAAGAAAACCAGGACTCCCACATTGAAGATATTGGTGAAAGGAGTCAGACTAGCTGTTGGAACAGTGCTTGCAAGACAGGCTGAGTAAACATCAGGAAGGGAGAAAAGCAACACCAATCACTCCCTAGCCTTCTGCAGCCAGCAAGACCAGAAAAACAGGTTTGGTCAGATTGAAACCAACAAGAGGTGTTTTTTTTAAATGCTGTTTTTAAGTAGTTATTATTATTATTATTATTATTATTATTATTATTATTAAATTTTTCATTACTGTTTTATGATTCAATAGTTTTTTCCTCTTCCCTTCTTTCTTGATTTAGTACTCCACACTTTCTTTCTAATTTTATCTCTCTTTTCTTACTTCTCCTGCCATTTTTTTAAATACCCACAAGTGAGAAAAAAATTTGGAACTGTGAAAGGAACCTGAGGTGGACTCAAACAGGGGGCAACCCAACAGCTGAGACAGTGAGACAAATTTCACTCGACTATTGCAGGAAAATTGCAAGTTGCTGCATATTTGGATTATTATTATTTTCTCCTTTTTTCATTATTCCTACATCTTTTATCTTAATAGTATTTTTGTATTCCCCTTCTTTCTGTATAGTCCTCTTTGCTTGACAGGGTAAATGTAGCATTTGACAGGTTTCATTTGTTCTCTCTTCTACATTGTATTGCTAATTTACTGTCCTTCATATGAGTTGTGTTCCATCAGCACACTACTCAAAGTCCTATACCCCCTGTTCAGGTTATTCAGATCACATATATTCTGGTATGTGAATGTTGCTCTAATATTATTGTAAATAACTGCTGTTCTACATTAGTGTAACTATTTCATAGCACCCTCCCCAGATACTAGTCCATATCAAAGTCTCCTCAACTTGATTATTAGGGAGGTCAACACTATTCTCTCACATGCTACACCTACCTACTACCTTTACTCTCACCTTACCACAGAATCTGACCTCACACAACTTCACTATTTTCTAGATCCAACTGACAAACCTTCCCTTCCAAACAAGAGTCTTATATTCTTCCCATCCTTTCTCAAAAGTGGCCAGTTGGGTTGAAGATCAGGGTTAACACTACACGTAGCCAAAAGATCTCCTATCTCTTATACTGGCTACTACTGTAAATATCATAGAATACTCCCCTGCTGTCTTAAACCATTTTGCCTCCCACCCCAACTGAGCACAAAAAAAAAGGGTAGGTGGAAGCGGTGAATACCAGGATACCCGAAGGAGACTGCACCACTGAATCTCACAGGCATTCTACCACAGCAGTTCACACCGTAAACCCTGGGAACCAGAACAAATCCATTTAATAAGTGTAAACTATCAAAAAGACTCTCACAAACAATGAGAAGACAAAGAAACAATTCACAAATGAAAGGTAAGGAGGAAGCCTCTGAGAGAATGCTAAATGAAATGGAAGAATGTCAGCTATTGGATATTGAATTCAAAAAACTGGTTATCAGGAAGTTCCATGAGATGACAATAAACTACCAGAAACCACAGGAGAACTACAATGAGCTCACCACAAACTATTCCAACATTGAAAAGTAAATAGAAAACATAAACAAGGGCCAAGAGAAAATGAAGAATACAATTGCTGAACTGAAGAACACCGTAGAAGGAATCAAAAGCAGGATGGATGAAGCAGAAGATCGGATAGGCGAGTTAGAGGACAAAGTAGAAAAAAACACCCAGAAGGAGCATGTAAACCAAAAAGGCTCAGGAAAAATGAAGAGGGATTAAGAGAAATGTAAGACAATATGAAACATAATAATATCTGTATAATAGGGATACCAAAAAGAGGAGGAGAAGAGCAAGGGATAGAAAATCTATTTGAAAGAGTAATGATGGAAAACTTTCCTAATTTGATCAGAGAAAAAGTCATACAAATCCAGGAAACACAGAGAGTCCCAATCAAGAGGAACCCAAAGAGGTCCACTTCAAGACACATCATAAATAAAATGGCAAAATTCTAAGACAAAGAGAGAATCTTAAAGGCAGCAAGGGAGAAGAAGAAAGTAACATACAAGGGAGCCCCGATTAGGTTAGCTGCTGACTTCTCAATGGAAACACTCCAAGCCAGAAGAGAATGGCAAGAAATATTCCAAGTAATGAGAACCAGAGGCCTGCAACCTAGACTGCTTTGCCCAGCAAAGCTCTAAATCAAGATAGAATGCCAAATAAAGAGCTTCTAAGACAAAAGAAGTCTAAAAGAATATGCATCTAACAATCCAGCCCTGCAAGATATGCCAAAAGGACAACTCTAAGGGAAAGAATGAAAAGAGAGAGACAGAGAGAAACATAGGTACAAAAATCACAATGAATACATACCTATCCATAATAACCTTAAATGTAAGTGGATTAAATACTCCAATCAAGAGACACAGAATAGCTGAATGGATAAGAAAGCATGACCCACATATGTGCTGCCTACAAGAGATCCACCTGAGGACAACAGACATACACAGACTGAAAGTGAAGGGCTGGAAACAAATTTTCCAAGCAAATGGACAGGAAAATAAAGCCGAGTAGCAATACTCATACAAGACAAAAATATACTTCAAAAAGAGAGCCATAAAGAGAGACCCAGAAAGTCACTTCATAATACCCAAGTGAAGACACCACCAAAAAGACATAAACATTATAAATATATATGCACCCAACATAGGAGCACCCAAATACATAACGAAAATCTTAGAGGACTTCAAGAAAGATATTGATAGCAACACAATTCTAGTAGGGGATTTTAACACCCCACTGTTAAAAATGGAAAGATCTTCCAAACAAAATATCAACAAAGATATTGTGGCATTGAACAAAGCCCTAGATCAAATGGAGTTAACTTATATAGAGAGAGCCCCGCATCAGAAAGAAGCTAAATACACATTCTATTCAAATGCACACAGAATATTTTCAAAGATAGACCACATGATAGGACACAAAACAAGCCTCAACAATTTGAAGAAAAATTGAAATCATACCATGCATTTTCTCTGACCACAAGGGACTGAAATTGGAGTCAACCCAAAAGAAAAAAACAAAACAGTCAAATCATGGAGATTGAATAGCATGCTATTTAACAATGAATGGGTCAAGAATGAAATCAAGGAAGAAATCAAAAAGTTTATGGAAGCAAATGAAAATAAACTCACAACCAAAAAGTTATGGGTCAAAGCAAAGGCAGATCTGAGAGGGAAGTTCATAGCAATACAGGCCTACCTAAAAAAAGATAGAAACATTTCAAACAAACAACCTAACCCTATGCCTACAAGAACTCGAGGAACAAGAACAAAGACAGCCCAGAGCTAGTAGAAGGAAGGAAATAACCAAGATTAGAGCAGAATTAAATGTCATAGAGACCAAAAGCACAATACTAAGGATCAATAAATCCAACAGCTGGTTTTTTTAAACAATAAACAAAATCAACAAGCCTTTAAGCAGGCTCATCAAGAAAAAAAGAGAGAGGGCCCAAATAAACACCATCACAAATGAAAGAGGAGAGATTACAACTGACACCATAGAAATACAAAGGATTGTAAGAAATTACCATGAGGTCCTATATGCCAAGAAATTTGAAAACCTACATGAAATGGACAAATTTCTAGAAAAATATCATCTTCCAAAACTAAATGAAGGAGAAGCAGAAAGCCTGAACAGACCAATAACAGCAGATGAAATTGAAGCAGTGATCAAAAAACTCCAGACACACAAAAGCCCTGGACCAGATGGTTTTACAGGAGAATTCTACAAAACATTTAAGGAAGAGCTAACCCTTATCCTTCAC
>PVKM010011720.1:0-32785 GCA_004027735.1 Carollia perspicillata | reverse complement strand
ACCAAAAAAAAAAAAAAAAAAAAGGGCGAAGGAGACCGGGGAGAGCAGGAGGGAGAGAGCAGGCGGCGGCGGGCGGGCGAGGGAGAGCGCGAGGGAGCGCGCGGAGTGTGTCTGGGTGGACGTGTGTGTGCGCCCGAGAGGGGATGGGAGGCGGGTCTGGCCACAGGCAGCGCTAGCGAGAGCTTCTCCAGCCGGCCCCCACACCCACATTCCCCACCCTCCAGACCCCAGACCGGGAGCTACAGACTGGCTGCCAATTTTGGGAGGTGGGGAAAAGAAGGGAGGAGGAGGGAAAACCTCTCCTGCCCCAATCTTCCCCTCTCCCCAGTCCAGGGACAGAAAATTAGAATCCGGGAGATGATTGTGTGCCTACTTCTGAGACTCTCTCGGGAACAGAGCTCGTCCGCATCCGCAAGAGCCTGGGAACAGACAGATGCGGTTATCCACTTTGGGGAACCGAGTGTAGCTTCCTGCAGCCCAGCCCAACCTAGCCCAGGACTGAGAAGAAACTTCAAAGGAATTGGACCTGGACTTGATGCCCCATGGAATACGAAGGATGGGAGGACGGGGCACTTCTGATTTTGGGATGCGACGTCCAATGGGTTTCCAATATCGGTTTGATACATCTGTGTCTAAAACAGATTCTGTGAGTTTAGAATCTCCGTGGACGGCTAGCTTCGGATGTGATTGTAAGAGGTTGCTTTCAGCTCCTTTGCTATTTGTCCGCGAAGCATCCAGAAACACTTGGCAAGGCAGTTTCTACTGAAGAAAACTTTGGCCTGTTTGGTTGAGGACTATCTAAGTCAAGTAGGATGCGTCTTGTTCATGTGTGGCTGCTAACTGTCAATTTCCACTGTGACTTGCTGCTAAGTATACAGCCTGGTCCATAAAAATATATACCGGAGCAGCATTAATAAATCTAGATAATAAAATTCAGATAATTAACAGCTCCTAATAAATTACATCATTATAGGCATCATTCTACACCCCTCCTTTCACTGATACAAAGTAGGTTCTTACTGAAACCCAAGGAAACCAGAGAATTGCACTAGTGTTACCTTAACCCCCAACTCCAATATAAGGAACAACACTTACAGGATGGGTATAAAACATTCAGGTGGTAGTAACCTCATCTTTCTGCATCAGTACTAAATCCACCATTTCCTGCGGAGACACTGTTGAAATCAGTACATTTTTAACACATACTCCCCACCTTTTCAGAAGGCCCACTGGCAGGTTCTATTATTTTACACCAAATTTTATTATTATATGCCGAAGGTGACATAAATATGTGTATTTGTGGGGGTAGGTGGGGGAGGCAACTGGGGAACATTTTGCTTTTGCTAACTTGTCAGTTTGGGGGGAAAATGGTTTTTCAAAGTAAGAGGGAAAGCCTAGTGAGGTAATAGCTTAAGAGAAACCTCTGCGTGCCAAACTTCACACACGGTTTGCGTTACTGTTACCCATCTTGGTCTGATTTCAAATACACAGTGCTATTTGCCATGGTCTGTGTGTTAATCACCAAAACCTGTGGTCCACTCTTGAGAGTGATGTAAATGAGATGTGAACAGTTCTGATACCTTAATCCGGTCTCCGCGAGGATCCCTGGCTGTACCCTATCTGTCAGCACCTGCGAACAATGCTGTGCTTGTCTCCTCCATCCCAAATAAGATGTGTGTTTCCCCATACAGCAGAGCACAGATATCCAGAGCAGCCTTCACACCACTCACAATTGACTCCTCTGTTAATGCTCTTGATAGAGTTGACCTAGCTTGTCACACTTGACTTTTCTAAGTAAACACATATTATCAAAGTGTGCAGTTTAATAAATAAGTTCCTGTGAGACAGTGTCTCAAAATACATCCACTGACCCATATTTATTTTAGAATATTTAAAAAATACTTTTCATATTAAACTTCACCAATAATTATATTGGGGATACCAGTGCCTTAAAAAATACCCCTGGCTCCTTCTTAGGTACCGGTAGCAACTTGTTAACATTTCTTTGGTGAAGTCTGTTCACCTGGGCCTTCAATTGGTTCCTGAACTGGTATTTGTTCACTGTGGAAAGACCTTCCTGAAAATGGCCCCAGTGACCTTAGTCAATTAAAATAGAATCCATACATCCTTTCCCAGGTAAATTTCAGCTCCAGAAAGCCATTTCTCCTAACTCTCTCAATTACTGCTTCTGCAATTTAAAACAATTGGGAACTCACGTGCTTTCCCCAAGGGAAAAATAAAAGTGAGTTAGATACATTCCTTGACTGTCAATCACTGTTACTAAAGTGTAAATTACCTGGATTGGGGAAGTATTTGAAACCTGAAAAGCACAGTGATTAGGTTTATATTTCTTTCCTTCCCTCATGCCCCTACCCTGAGCACTAATTAAGGTTTTCAAAAATTCCAAATATTTGGAAAGCTGGGAACCTTCTTTAAATTCTGCTCATTGATAAGGACCAAATAGTGTTTGCCTAAAAATGGTTATTTTACTTTGTACTTCTGAGTTCTCTGACAGACAATGGCTTTTAAAAAAAATACTATGCTTTGTAGAACAAATAAGCCTAAATCCATTTTTTTCAACTCCTCACTCCCTCCCCAAATTCACCAGGGCTCTCTCTGCCTCCTGACAGATCCCAGGCTTCTCTCTTAATGGTAAAGGTAGGTTCCCACTACTTGTCTCTTACAACCAAGTAACTACTAGTTTTAACTCCTCTCTTTGGCCCCTGCCCCTACCCTAGCTTTCCACAACCTAACATACCTGTCAGGTGCTTTAAATTCTATCTCTGTAACATCTGCCTTGCCTTTCTGCCACCACCATGCCAGTTCCAGACATTATCGCTTGCCTAAACCATGACAGTAACCTTCCAGATAACTGGCCTTCAGTCCTATAACCATGCTAATCTGTCCCAGATAGCACCATCAAGTTAATTACCCTGAACTAGAGCAGTCATTTCCCACCTTGTCACTCCCTCCTCACCAGCCTTTAATGGCTCCGCACTGCCTCTCCAATTAACTAACTAGTCAACGCAGTATTCAAGGCTCTACCTTACTTTTTGCTGCCCTCCTGCACCAGCGATGGCCAATCAACCTCATCCTATGAAGGAACTTTTGAGGTTGGTTGGAAAGGCATGGGCTGTGATTGATTCATGCTGTCTCCCACAGGTGGAGGGTTGGGAGTGTGACCCTCATGCCAAGAGCTTGCTAACTACCTTCCATCCTTACATGACCCCTGCAATCCATCTGTAACCCTCAAACTATGCCACATGATAAATCCTGCTCCCCCTCCTCCTTGTAGTCCAGGGTGTAGGGGACAGAAGCCCATGCCTCTTCCCCTGAAATGTCCTTCCTGTCTTCTCTGCTTATTGAAACCCTACTTTTCTTTCAAGTTCCATTCTAGAAGGCAACTTCTCTGTGGGACCTTCCCCAAATATTTGAACTGCCTTAGTACTTTGCATGCCTCTGAAGGTACTTGGTATACTCTACCTTGTGCTATGCTCGGTTTAACATCTGCCTTACCCTCCCTGGTGGAAGATGCATTCTTTGAAAACAGGGGCTCTGGCCTTGCACACAGTGGACACTTAGTAGAGTTAGTGGGTTTGGGGAGTGGAACGGATGAACTAACTAATCATAAGGTAGCATGTCTGCACAGTGATTCCATTACACAGCAAGAATGAAAACTTAAGCATTTCAGCTTTCAATCACTTGAAATAAACCTTTCCTTCCTGAATGAAAGATTAGTTGACATGTATGGGCTGTTAAAATTTATATATGCAAAAAAGTTGACAGTTATTTTCTTTGCATTTCTTGGAGAGGAAGAGAAAGAAAATTATGGAAATACATAGAATTTCCTTGGGAGAGGGGGGCTTTCTACAACAGGCCTGAGAGCAAAGAAGACAGAAAAGTAAAAGCTAGTACCCAGCCAAGAAGTTTCCTCTCTTTCAAAAATGCATCAGGAAGCTGAAGCTGGACCACATGCTGAAAATACAAGGAACTCAGATGAAAATGCAGCACCACTCTTGGACCAGGGAGGGGCTGTGTTCTGCTGCATAGTGTGTTGTCAGGGCGGCCCCATCAAGGAGAGTCCAGGCTAGGAGAGCCCTCTGTGTCAATCAGAGAAGAAATGGTGGGAACCTGAGGTCTCCACAGGAGGGAACTGGAAAGCCAGGATTGCCAGACACCAAAGCGTGGAGCACACACCCTAGATGATTCACTCCACCCCCTCTTCCCATTTTGTGGATGAGGAAACTAAAATGCAAAGAAGCAACTTGCTCGAGACCACTCAATTAATCCATGGCATCATGTGGTAGCCTCAAATGAACTGAGTTCAAGACCCAGGCTGGCCACGAACAAGCAGTGTGATTGAGATCAAGTCACTAACCACTTCTGGGTTTATTTTTCCTCATCTATGAATGAAGGTTCTTAGAGGATTAGATGAGATGATTCTTCTAAAATGCTTGCCACTCAAAATATTGCTATTACTGTTATGCATGTTACAGGAGTTAATAAAATACTGTATCAAAGTGCACTGTCCAAAATAATAGCCACTATACATGTGGCTATAGAGTACTTAACATATGGCTTAAATCCACGTTCATTTTTAAAGACAGTACAAAAAATGCAAAGAGTCTCATTAATAATTTTATGATGATTGCATATTGAAATGACAATAGTTTGGATATATTGGGTTAAATAAAATATATGATTAAAATTAATTTCATCTCTTAACTTTTTAGAATCTGGCTACTAGATAATATAATATTACTATTTGCTTTACATTATACATCTATATATTATACAGTGCTGGAGTGGAACATGTCTGGTGCATAGTAGGTATTACGATGCTTTAGAGTAACTGCTAGGGTTCAGCTGGAGCCACCACTGGGTCAAAAGTGAACATCTGTTTTGTCATTTCGCAAAATCTTCATTGTGCTCCTGCTATTTGAGGGGCATTGAGCTGGGTGCTAAGGAAAATATAGACAATACTACTGTGTGTTCTAGAGAAAGTAAGATAGGCACACCCAAACTAAGTGTGGCATTCGGTCGAAAGAAGCTTGAACTGCCCTAAAGTAAATAGCCACATATGGCTAGTGGTCATTGTATTGGACTTCAAGCTTTTCATCTCAAGTTTTAATCTTTTGAACTTCTGAGCCACCCTCACGTGGAGATCCATTCATAAATTTTAGATCCTAGAAATATTTGTTCCATCCCTGCTATGGAAGGATGCTGTCAGGGATTATGAGGTGAATTGGGTAGAGCTCTATGAGGAGCTGAGACAAGTCCATCAGCACCTGTACTTGAAGAGATGAAGTTCTGAATGCCACAGGGCAGGTTCAGACAAAGTACTAGACCCCAGAAGGAGCCAAGGCTTCCTGGTGGAGAAATCGAGGAAGGTTTCCTTGAAGAGGACACATTTTATGAGTTTTTTCTCCAAGAGTCAGGACTACACATGTGTACTCACTTGGTAAGTGGTTATGGATATAACGGGTATAGTTAAGCTTTTTACAGAGAGTCGAGGTCACTGGCTCCATTTGTATCCTCTGGGTGGACCTGTTCTCAGTGTTGCACGCAGACATTTACCCACTAAGGAAAGTCATCAGGATCTTCTCTGTGCCAGGCAGTGGCCCAGAAAGAATACATCTCATACATCTATAGTTTCACCCTGGATCTGTGGTTCTCAAAGTGTGGTCCCTAGAACAGCAGCATCTGCATTACCCGAGAACTTGTTAGAAGTACAAATTCTCAGGTTTCACACCAGACTTACTGAGTCCAAAGCCCTGGGGCTGGGGTCCAGCAACCTGTGTGGTAACAAGCCATCTTTGTGATTCAAATGCATGCTCAAGTTTGAGAACCACTGTGCTAAATTCAAAACCACGAGATCTATAAATGCACATATGTGAATAACTATGAATCCTAAAAGAGGACTTGTCTTAGGAGAGATAAGATGCGTGTCTCCGTGTGACTCCAACACAACCTCAGATTTCCCAGCACGGAGCGAGCAACCATAACTGTCTCTATGTCTGTCTCATTATTTTGGTGGTAATTACACTGAGAAGAACTCTTTTCTGTTCTTCCACACAAATCTGGATAGAGTTTAAATTTAAAAATTAAAAGAAAAAGTAAAAGAATAAAAACTGTCAAACTAGCCTGGGGCACTGATGATTCAGAATGCCAGTTCTGCCCTGGTGAAGATAGATATTTAGATGGAGGGCCTGTGTGAAACTGAGTAAGAAATCAGCAGGAAATATTTTTTGCTTAACAGATCAGAAGGGTGACAAAGACAGTAGCACTGTTCCAAAAAGCTACATCATACTAGATATTATGGGTCAAACTTTCCTTTGAAATAGTCTGAGTTGTCCCTCTCTCTCATGCTAGAAGAAAAATAATTGGCCCCAAAAGGTAGTTGAGCATCTCACTAAATGATTTTTTTCCACCGTAGGTATGTCAGTTACCTATTACACAACACTACTGAATAACAAACCATCCCAAAACTCAGCAACAAGCATTTCCTTCTCGTTTTTTGTCTGTGGGAAAGCTAAGGTTCAGCTGGGCTTGGCTCCAGGTGGCTGATGGAATTTAAGTCTGCTCTATGCATCTCACACTCTTCTTGGGTCAGTGGTTGACTGGGGCCTGCTGGGCTCATGGCAAAGGCAGGTGCGTAAGAGAGAGAGCCCACCAACCAAGCACAGCTAAGCCTTTGCTAACATTCCAGTGGCCAAAACAAGTCACATGGCAAAATCCAAAGTCAAAGGGTGGGGAAGCTCCCTTTGCCCACCAAGAGACAAGGCAAGGCTGTGAATGTACAGAATGACTACAAGAGAGGGAAGAATTGGGGCCAATAATTCACTGATTAGAGACGGCTTATCCGTAGATCAGAAGTTCTCAAGCTTGGCTGTACACTGCAATCCACTGGGGAATTTTAAAAAGTACTAATGCTTCGGTCCCACCCCCAGAGATTTGGATTTAATTGGTTTGGGGTACAGCCCAGGCTGGGAGTGGTAATAGCTCCCCAGGTGATGCTCATGAGCAGCCACATCTGAGAACCACTGGTGTTAAACCAAATGCTATTGATTAAACAAATGAACAATTTTGACCACTGCTTGGGGGAGGTCCCTTTCCTATTCATTTGGGGAACTCCGTATTTTTAAAGGGAGTTACAGTTACAGTTAAAGCATTTAACTGTTACAGTTAAAGCATTACTGTGGCAGAGGCAATTTCAGTTCCCCCAGTGAGCAGCCTCAGGTCAGAGTCATAAAAAGGTATCGTCAGAGATTTTCTTAGCATCGAATTCTAATGCATTGTTAGTGATTCTGTTGGTTACTTATCTGTGTTAAAGTGAAAACACTGGTGTGGGTGCTAATTGCTAAATGTCTACAACTCTGGAGAAGAAGTCCAGAGGGGTATGGAGTCCTGCTGTGTTGTCATTAGAAGTTAGGCTCTGCCATCTCAAGGCATAGAACCCTTGCACAGATGATGAACATGTATTTTGCTGTTCATTTACTTGCATATGTTCTATATGTATGTGCATGGAGAAAGGCCTACCACCGCCACCACTGCTGCCTTCAGGGGTGCCTTCTGGCATTCAAAATTCTGTAAATAAATACTGAGTTGGTCAAAAAGTCCATTTAGTTTTTTCCATAAAATAAAAGACACAGTTTTCATTTTCACCAATAACTTTATTGATTTGGATATTTTGAGTATGTCGGCTATCTCCTGCTATTGGCTTCTAGTGGGTAGAGGCCAGGGGTGCTGCTAAACATCTTCCAATGCATGAGACAGCCCCACAGCAAAGAATTATTTGGCCAAAATGTCAATAGTACCAAGAAACTTCCCAAACCACTTTTGACGTGTTCAGTCACGGCACCTTCTCCATACACTGCACAAATCTTTTTTTTTTTTTTGGCTTTACAGTTGCATTTTTATTTTTCTTGAAATAATAAAGCATAATACACTAAACACGTTGCTTATTTTCTACCATCTTCAATATTGAAATGGCCACACAAAAATTCACCAATTTTGATAAGCTTTTTAAAATGCATGCTGATATGACAGCTGTCACAATACAATCTAACAAATTGTTTCCAATGAAGCAAAAGACAACTAAGCACTACTAGAGCCATTGTACAGAAAAAAACTAAAGGAACTTTTTGGCTAATCCAAAAGATATCATAGGACTTTGCAGCTGTTCTTTCAAAGATCTGTTCTAAGGCGGCTGTTTCCTGCCACACAGGTTTGAGAAAGGGATACCCAGGGCTCGTTACCATCAGCAGCCTCCATCCTCTTTAAACCATACTTCTTCCCAGCAGAGTTTTTGCCACGTAAGTGTCTCTGGTTTTTTTTTTTTTTTTTAGTCTTAGAACTCTCGTGTCATTTATTCCATCATTAATTTATTTCAGTTTGCAGTTTAGGATCTTCCCAAACCTCTTTATGACACTGTGAAAACAAACATATCACATCACATGCCCCTTTCTTATTTTCTTTGTGTGTGTGAGAGAGAGGGCAAGAAAGATTGTATTTCAAACACTGACCTATGTTTTAGAAAACCCTTCATACCTTTCAGGGATCTTCTAGATGTAGTGATCAAGCAAAACATCCCACCCCCCATGATTTCTCAATATGTTGTTTGACTCATAGGTGAGCTCATTTGTTGGAAAAAGATATGATAAATCATCAGTTTACATTTTATTTTCTCCCTCAATTGATTGTTGACTGTCAGGATGCTTGAGATTTTGAATAATCAATGAAATCATTAATTTTGGATGAAATTCCATAGTGCTGTCACTAATTATCAATTTGGGGCAGGAGCACTGTTTAGTGCAACAAAGAAATGTCAGTGTGAAAGAAGAAGGAAAAAAAGACATCCGCCCTACAGATGAGTCACTGGGAACATACTGGACACATTTGTCAGAGTAGGAAGCACTATAGAGTCAATAAGATTTCAATTTGACACTTACTTCACATCCAAAACTTGGATCCACAAATATTTTCTTCCCAGGGACATGTTGTCATAATAAAGAAAATAAAGGCTTCAGTCTGCACGGCTGTTACCCTTTGCATTTATTCCAGGATGATGTGACCAGGAAGGATGCATCATCACACACAACCACCTTTTCACTGCAGAAGGCTGGAGGCAGGAATCCTGGAAGCGCTGCCGAAAAGCTATGTGACTTCAGAAAAGTTGCTCAATATCTCTGGGCTTCAGTTTTCTGATCTGAGGAACTAGGTGACCTCCAAGGCCCCTCTGCAATTCCATGTAACTGCCTAACGAATACTTGGCACTGCAAACGACCATGTTGGAGGGAACTGTGCTGCAAGAGATGGATAAAAGCAGATGTTCAGTATGGAAGATGTTATGGGTGCAATGCTCTGATGCTGAGGAACCTCATTGAACAGAGAAATAACACCGTACACTCGGGAACCTAGAAAGGCTAGGGGAACTCGGAAAAAGACACAGAGTTGGTGGCCAGGTGAAAGAAGGACCCGAGACTCCCGGCTCCCCATTTAGGGCCCTTCCTTCTGCCCAGACTGCTTTATGGACCAAAGTTAGGCAGCCTCAAACTTGACAGGCAGCTCTCCTCATTTGGCTGATAGAAAGGTCACTTTAAAGTACTGCTTTTTGTTTTTAGTGTGGGATACAGGATCTCTGAGGACAGGCACGGTCTATGAAATGGGGACAGCATGATCCCAATGAATGTGGCCCCAAAGGTAGTCAACATTTCGCCTTCATTGTCAGCCACCCCTTCACCACATGAGTCTAGAAGGTCAGCAATCAGCCTCAGCCTTCACCAAATGACCAGGTTAGATTCGAATTAATCTGGAGTTGGCCCGAAGTGAATTTGGCAAACAGTGTCACTACTCAATCTTGAGGGTACAGTTAGGACATGGAACCCTTGCCTGGATACTTACTGGTCTGTGGCCTCAGGGAAAAATCAACATGTCCTGAACCATACTAGGAGTGTTGCTTATGTTATGACAGTGCTAGGAACTGGGTGATGGAGTCCCCGCATTACAAAGAAGCTTAGCCTAGATTATGACAGTGTTTGACCAAAGCTCCACAGTTGACATTCAGTGAACACAAGCTCTCAGCCTAGGTCTGTCTAATTCCAGTGTCCATGTTCTTTCTATGACATATTTTCTAGTGCCCAACAATAATAAGATGAAAAAAAAAATGAAGTCTCAGGCTAGAGGAAACAAAAAAGGAAACAGAAAAAAAAAAAAAACCAGATGAGTTAGTGGAAATAAACAAGAATGCTGAAACCTGGGTCCAAATTCCAGGTCTTTCTTTCTTCTTGATCATCATCCCATCCTCCTTATCGGCACATATTAGATATTGTTCTACAACTAACAGCCACTGAAGCACTCACTCTCCAAGTGCATTTAATATATTTCCCACACAACAATGCAATGAGGCAGCTACTGTGATCATTCCCATGTTGTGGTTGAGGAAACGGAAGCCCACAGAGAAGGTAAGTAACATCGCCAAGATGACCCAACTCATGGGGGCAGAGCTGCACCATGATACTTCATTACACCTTATCAGTTTGGGACCAGCTCTGAACCTGCCCTGCACCTCCCAGTGCACCTGCTAGAGCTGTTCAGGGTTCCTAACCAGTCACTTTCCCTCCCTGGACATCAGCTTTCTCATCATTCAAACAAGGAAGCCATTCTAAATTATTTTTAGGATCCTTTCCAAAACTGACATTTGCTGATTCTGTGTAAGAAAGGAGACTAAGAAAAATAGAAGATCAGAAATAAACTAGAGTTAGAGGTAAAGGAGAAGAAGAAGGGGAGGAGTAGTCTGGGGGAGTGGTGCCAGCCATGTCTCCCTAACTTCCCAACATACGGCTGACTCCAACTCTCATTGATTGTCTTGTGCCCACCAATGTAAAGAAGTATGTGTTTCTCCATTTTGCTTTTTATCCAGTCCTAGAGATTTCCCCACTCTGCTTTCTCCTGTCCCTTAATCTACCACCAATGGATTTCACGTGCCTTCCTTACATTCTCTCCTTTTATCCTAAATGCATACGAGGAACTGCAAAACTACCATTCTCTGGAACATTTGAGATCTTGCTCCCCAGCATTTATTGTCAGTTTGGCTCAGGAAAAAAAAACTCATAAAACCTTGCAAAAAATTTTAAAAGTAAAATGTTGGGCTCAATAACCACAAGTCCCTTTCTGCTCTTACAGACAACAATTCTATGGAAAGCATAAGACTCTTTCCCCTCCGGTACACTCCCCACTGAACTCGGACACTTTTCCAGCGAGGGCTTGTCTGAGTTAAGGCATAGAAGACTACCATTAAACTGGCTTTAGTGGAGCCGGAGCAGTGCTATATATATATATATATATGTGTGTGTGTGTGTGTGTGTGTGTGTGTGTGTGTATGTATATATATGTATATATATATAGTACTATATATAGTATAAATATATATATACTATAGTACTAGTACTATATATATATAGTACTATATATATATATATGGCATGAATAAATGAATGACTATTGATGTCACTTATTCACTTATTCATGTGATTATATGGCCATTCCCTCCATGAGACAAACACTTTTAAGGCATTATAAAAGTAAAAGTAATATTAGTTACCATTTATTGTGGGCCAGGCATTTTGCCAGGTACTGGGGATGAAGATGTGGCAGCCTAGAGGTTCATTCAAGAAGACAGGTGTTGGGGTGGGCGGTGGGAGTGGTGTGGGATGCAGCCTGAGGTACACAGGTGAATCGCTGCATTAGTGGGCCCCATCCATCAGAACCACCATCCATCAGAACCATCATCCATCAGAACACCATCCATCAGAACGCAGCCACCATCAAGTTATGTTGTAGAAAGTGCCGGGGTTCAGAACCTCAGGGTGTGAGTTCGTATTGCTAGCACTCCTACCCTGGGCCAGGCTTTCTCCACTTGGGACTTATATCAGGTTGTATCCCATTTCCAAGGAACAGACAACCTAACTCAAAGTGGCTTTAATAGGAAGAGAAATTTGTCACAATACCAGAGGTCCTGGGATCGGATGGGCCTGGGGTCAGCTAGTTCCGCCCCTCACTGTTATTGACAAGGGCCCTTCCTCTCCCCAGTCTGCACGCTCTGAACTGAACGGCAGCTGGAGTCTCATCCCACCTCCCTGGTGGTAGCAGATGGCTGCTGCTGTAGGTATCGTGTCTGGCGGAAGAGGACCATCTTGTCCTTTTGCTCTTTTTTTTAAAGAGAGAAAACAATTCCCAGAAATTCCTCAACAGATTTCCATTCGAGCCTAGTGACCAGACTGAGTCACAATCCCAATCCTAAACCAACCATAAAAAGGACTTTGAGTGCCAGAATAGGTTAAGGCTAACTAATCGGGATTTATTCTAAATGGCTGGAGGTCACCTTCCCTGAGGGATGAATAGCCAAACACAAGTGCAGTCCTGTTAGTGAACCAGCCATTTCCACTACAGAAACTGTCATTCCTCTGTTGAAAATGGGGGAAAAAATCCTCCTCTTTTGCCCGCCTGTTGTATTAAAAGCATGTAGCAACGTTTTTGTACTCTTAAAGCACTCTGCAGGTATCGGGATACTAGTATTTCTCGAACATAAAGCAGAGGTTCTGAAACCAGGTAAGGGTCAGAGTCCCCTGGAAGGCTTGTTAAAACAGATTGCCGGGTCCCCCTGTTTCTGACCCACTAAGTCTGGGTGGAGTCTGAGAATTTGTCTGTCTAACAAGCTCCCCAGCGATGCTGCCGACAGTGGTCTGGGACCCCACTTTGTGAATCGCTGCTCTAGACTATGCATGTCCTGAGTGTCAGAACTAGGTCTTACTTAGATTTATGTCTCTAGCACTTCAGTGCCTGATACATGCAGCAGACAGCATGTAAGAATAATATCTAATATTTACTCTATGCTTAGCACTTTATTAAACCTCTTATGTACATTGTTTCATTTCATCCTTACTAAAACAACATGAGGGAAGTCCTCTTCTTTACCTCTGTTTTACAGATGGGTAAATGTGAGACACAGAGGCAGGCAGCCAGTCAGTGATGAGGCAAAAATTTAAACTCAGATGCATCTAAACCAAGAATGTGTGTGTTTAACTAACACTTTATCCTGAATATAATAAGTGGTTGCTAATTGTTTGCTGAATAAATAAATAAATGAATCAATTTGCTATCCTAAAAGAAGGAAAAATAACACAGTCATGTGCTGATGAAGTGAGAGAGAAAAGACAGGACAAAAGCATGGGCTATCTCCCTGGAAATGTGGTCCAGAAAAAGCCCTTGACATTCGAAATCCTGGGCAGCACCACCCGCGCCTTGAGAGAGAAGGTCCCAAGGGAGGTGGCTCTAACCGAGCAGAACTGGCACGTGTTCAGGAGCTGAGTCCCCGCCTCACTTGTGTCCGTGGCTTACCTTCTACTGACACAGCAGCCCAGCCTGAGAGTGTGATGGGAACAGAAGGGCAACAGGGGGCCGTACTCGCCCATTTTCCACCCTCGGCTGTCCATGCATTACAGGGAGAATTCCAACAGTGCCTCCCTGGATGTGAAGGAAGCCCTTTTACAGATGCATACTCACTCCCTAAGTCACCAGGGTACCATTGGGTAAATTGCTGCTGCAAAGCAGTGAATGGTACCCTGGTGGCCTCACAGACTGATTGTATCCCTAAAAGTGTTTAATTTACCTCTGGGGGGGAATTTACACCCTGGGAAAATCTGGTTAAATGTACAAATGAATCTTCTAACCAGCCAAGATTGAAGATATAAAATCATAAAGCCAGAAGGCACGCCTTGAGAGCAACAGGTCCCCACCACCACCACCCTCTGGCGCACTCTCACTACACAGTCTCCGGCAAGGGGGCCATCTTTGCTGATTTCAGAAGGGCATCGGGAAGGAGGTTCTGGGATGTCGCCCCACCCTCTGACCTTCAGACATTTTTGCTCACCTAACTGAAATCCCTTCTGCAGCGGCTTGGGTCCGTCTTACCTTCTCTTCCGCCAGCGGAGATGGAGGACCTGTCGGTGACCAGCAGCACCCTCTAAAGCAGAACTTTAAGCTTGATGAGAGTCGTGAAGCTTCTAGTGAATCTAAAGCTCTGAGGGCTAGACCTCAGCCCCATGATTCTCCTCCTCACTCCTCAATGTAAAATAAAAATGCCAAGAATCACTCCCTTGGAGACTTCGAGGGGTGTCTCTGTCAGGACAGACCATTACACTGTGGTAGCAATCAACCACCCAGACTTAATAGCTTATACCAACCAGGGTTTGTGATTTGATCACCCTAATCGCAATAAATTTGCAGGTCAGAGTGAGGAGGTCTGCTTTCCACAGTCATATTTCAAACTATGCTGGTCACTAGAGTGGTGGGAAGTGAGTGGACTCTTAAAGCCTGCAGTTCCACATTGGTCACTCTACCCACATTGCACGGGCCAAAGAAAGTCACGTGGCTCACTTAACTCAAGGCGGCAGGCAAGGAAAACCCTAACATGTTCCCGGAAGGGAACCTGGGAAACACCTGGTAAAATCACAACACTGACACAGCACTGACCACCAGGCCGCAGGGAAGACTCCTGTGCGGGAACGTCTTTGAAAGCTGCTATTCATCACACACCTGAAGTGCCTGAGAGACGTTTCTGAGGAAAACGAACCTACAGTTCTGTCTTTGTGTTGGGACGTGCACTTGTTTTAAAACTATCCCCATCCCCAAAAGTCAGTACTCCCACGTCACGTAGTGTTGGCACATTCAAGGGCGGACAGAGGGGGAGGGACATTTAAATCAGATGGGCTAGTGCTTGTTATGAGTCAGATTCTGTCCCACCCGATCAGAGCACAAAATGAGTAAGAAACTGTTTCTGATCTTAACTCAGTGCATGAGAGAGACAATCAAATGAATAAACGAATTCCTTGTAATGGGTCGTATTGTAATGGTGGAGTGCTCCTGCATCAAAAAGACCTGAATTTGTACTCCTGGAGCTTTGTTACTCAAGTTTCGTCCTCCTAGATTGTCCATAATCGCAGTAGCCTCCTTGAGAAGGCTTTTGAGAATTACAGTAGGTTATCCAGGTAAAACATTTACAGCACACAGTGAATGAAATGCTTAAAATAAACACTTTATCGGAATAAAACTGCAGGTTGCTGCAGGAGCACCGCGAGGGCCTCAGTCCCTGGCAGTACCAATCGCTTCCTGTAAAGCAGCAACCGTAACGTGTCGTGAACGGTGAATAGCACTTCAGTAAGGAAAGAAGGAGGTCAAAGATCCTCTCAGCAGTAGTAACAGTAATAGATCCCTGGTCTGGGGTCTAAATCAAAACCAGGGCAGATCTGTCAAACACTCTCTGCCACTTATTGGCTGTGTGGCTGTGGATGAGTCCAAGCCCCGGTTTCTTGACATATTCCTCAAGATGGGTTATTATGGGTATTATATCCCAAGCCAGTACTTGATAAATTGTAGCTGCAATAAAGGAAGTCTTGACCATGGGCAAGGAATGGAGGTCTCAGAGGCCGGTGTTTTTGTCTGCACTCCATTTTTACCCATGCCTCAGTTTTTACAATAGAAAGCACAAGATGCTTGCCGTCATTACTCCATGAACAGCAGGTGACAGAGAAAAGCAGTTCCATCGGCCAGGGTTCAGGACAAGGGCAAGAATAAAGCTGTGTGTTTGTTTTTAGTTGTAAGTGGTAGGCTCTTTGATAGCAAAGGAAGGTAATTGACTTTTAGTTCCCACTAATCTTAAGAGGCTTTAGTTTGTGCCAGATGAAAATTAAATAATTAGCAAGGAATGTTCAATTCCAACATTCTCAGCCAACTGCCTATTTCTCCGTAAAGATGGGCCCCCAGGGAACGGAGAAGGATGTAACTGCAATTAAATAGGTGCATAAACCTCGCAGAGAGCTGTCGCCGCAGTGCCAGACCGCAGCTGGGATCTCTGGTAGAGCACTCCCCATCCCCTGTCCACGGTGTGCTCCGAGGGGAAATGAATCAAAATGGTGGTGAACACTCCAGATTTGTCCATTCCTAGAAAGTAAAAGTCAAATAAAAGAGGTGCTTCTAAAGAGTTGTTTGTGAAAGATGATCATTATGCAACCCATACCTGAGAGGATGATGTTTATGAAAGATGAGATATGGAGTGTGTATACTGTACCAACTTACCAAAAATTCTCAGAATCACTACTGTCTTGCCTACTAATGGAAATTTATGCCTCCTACGAACATTTATTGAGCATGTACTATGTTCTAGGTCCAGTGTCAAGCCCTGTGAATATAATGCTGAATAAAATATAACTCCTCCCTGTGTTTCTGTATCATTCAGGATTAAGTTCAGCTACATGTAAAAAAAATCCAATAAAAAACAATGTTTTATACTAGCTAAAAGTTCATTCTTTTGAGGTGCTGGGGTAACAGAAGAGGTGGAACAGGCAATCCAGGACTGAAATGTCAGCTCCACAAAGTCAGGGACCCAGGCTACTTCCATCTCATTGCTCTGGCCATTTTAACATGATGCTACATAGCCCAATGTGGCTGCTATAGCTCCGATCATCATGTCCACCTCCTCACCAGGAACAAAGAATTAGGGACAAGGAAGGTTATACTTCCTACCTTTGAGGACATTTCTCTCTCTCTCTCTCTCTCTCTCTCTCTCTCTCTCTCTCTCTCTCACACACACACACACACACACACACACACACACACAATTATTTCCTAGCTTCAAGGAAGCTAGTAATTATATAGTCTTTATTCTGGTTCATCATGTACCCAGCTAAGAATTGGGAGGTCTGTTACTAAGGAGGAAGGCAAGAACTAATATTGAGGGATAATTAACAGCTTCTTTTTCTTTTCTCCATTGTCATTTCTCCATTGTCATATTTATAACTAAATCATTTCCATTCTCTTCCAAGAGGAAGGAAAAGCCCTGGGCATGCATGTGTTAAAGCAAAAATTTGTGTACAGAAAACACTTGATTTTTTTCCTGATTTTTCAGATTACTAACAGCGGAAAGCCTTGTAGGGAAAATGGAACAAGAAAATTTAAAAATGACAGGGAATTTTTAAGGATTTTCCTGCAGGAGATGATTTTTATAAGCTCTTGAGGAAAAATAAACTTGGATGTTTACCTCATGCCATAAAGAAAAAAGGAGTTCCATTAAGATTAAAAATTGAAATATAAAAGAAAATAAAATTATTCTGGAAATTAAGTTTAGGAAGTCACATACTTAATCTAATGGTGGAGAGGGCTGCAAACAGAATGCATACACATACACACATACGAACACACACAGAGCATACCACGCACAGAGATGGCAGTGTAGAAAACAAATTAAAAATATATATGCATTAAAACAGTAGTCATACCCTTAATGTATGAAGAAGGCAAATACTCCAAATTTTAAAACACAAATGCAGTTAACAAAAAATCGTATTTAGTGTAAGTGAATTAAAACATAATGCAGTCAAAAACAAATGATCAAACATAGAGGGAGAGAAAAAAATCACAATAAAACACTTAGGGTTATTTGGTTTGCCATTCCATTCAATGAGCCTGAACTCTAAGACCGTACTTTATACAGGAAGTGTGGACTTGTTTCCTGTCTGCTCCATGGGCAATGTAAGGCACTTTCAAGAGTCATTTGGACTGCATCTGATGAAAGGCCGTTCCTAAAATCTAAACAACATACAAAATGGACGAGTTGCGCATTTTTTTTACCCAGAGTTAGTGACGTCGGGGAGACAGGCTTTCTCACTCACAGCCATTGGAAAACAGAAATTGATAGGAGCCTTCTTGATGGTGATTTGGCCCGGCATGAGCTCCAGGCCCCGGGAGGTGTTTGAGAACTACAGATAGTTCAGCAAGCCAGGGGACAGATTGTTGGCTAAGTTGGGGAAAAAGTAATGAAGCATTTCAAGGAGATAGGCTTGCTAAGTGGGGGATATTTAAACATTTTGGTTATGTGTCTCAGTAGGGAGGTAGGGCTATACAGCAGTGTTTCTCAAGGGGTCTTGGGCGTCTTGGTGGTCTCTGGTAGTCTGTCAAAGGTTCTCCAGGTCTTTTCATGGTTTCAGAGAAAAAGGCTCAAAACAATTCTCTTTGAATATGCGTGAAATGTGAGATTAATTATGATTTTCTAAAAATCGAGTTATGGTGAGTGGTCATAAAATAACACAATTCAGAATAATGTCCAAAACATGAATAGTGGGCAGCTCAGTGCTAACAGAAAATGTGAATTTGTATGTGTTGGGACATGCACAGTTACAAGTGCGATGCTTTTTCAGACACAATCTAAAAAGAAAAAAGGTAATAGAAAGAATTATGATGAATCTGAAAATTAGATTTTATTGAGCCAGCCAGCTGTTCACTCTCAATTCTAAGTATTTTGTCTCATGTGAAACTGTCAAATAGTGGTATGAAATCATCACATTAAAAAAAAATTTCTCTAAACACAGTGACTTCTCTAGTAAATAAAATTAGATTTTCCATAATAAGCACAAAAAAATTGTTTTTCAGCACAAAACTGATGCACATTGTTGCTAAAGGCAAAGAGAGCCAAGTATGGAAGCATCCTTCAAAGTCACATTTCTTACAGCATAAAAAGCAACAAGTATCATTCCATCGCTCCTGAAAAGCTTATAAAATGATCCCCAATATAACAAATATTTTGCTTGGAGAGCTAGAAGAACAAGCTATTGGTGAAATTTCTTTATCAGGTGTTACAGATGGACACAGCACAACAACAGTGGCATCCAGTATGAAAAAGCAATTACTCTCTCATATGCAGGTTCCCAACTGGAAAAAACAGGGATGTGTAGTGCACAAATCAGGTCCCAATAAATCATGGTCCACATAAGAGGGAGACGGGTGTGAGGAGACTTTGTTTGTTCATCACTGAAAAATCCAAGTATAGGAATTTAAGTAATGGATTTTGTGAACGAAGATAAAACTGGAAAAGGTATATTGTGATAAATACTGATCGAGCATCATCAGACATGCATGCAACAAGGAAAGGTATTATAATCACACAAAGATGCTTTATCTTAACACCAATCCGCAGACTGATTTATTGCAAAAAGGCAATTGTGAGTGAACAATGTTCCTTCTGATCTTGATTAAATACTGAAGGAAATACTGACTTCCATGAATAATGAGCAAATTATACCTAACAAGTGTACACTTTCCTATGTGCTATGCTAAGGAATGGGAAGGAGATTTGACTTTGGGTGGTAAATACACAATACAGTATACAGATTATGTATTCTAGGCTTGCACCCTTGAAACCTATATGATTTTATTAACTGCTATCACTCCAAAAATTTAGTAAAACATCAAAAAAAAGAGAAATGGACAGCAGTCACAAGAATGCTCTTCTATGCTGATATGTGCTTACTGTGAAAGGAAAAGATACGCACCAAAGTTTTTAAAAGTAAAGGGCATAACTTAAACTATCCAAAGCAATCTTGAAAAAGAAGTCTTACTCTATCTGACTTCAAAACTCACAATAAAGCTACAATGGTCAAGACAATTTGATGTAAATAGACCAGTGGGACAGACTCAAAAGCCCAGAAATAGACCAGCACTTACAGCATCCATTGTTTTTTAAAAATCACTTTTGTATTGAGATAAAATTCACATGACATAAAATTCATCACTTTAAAATGTAGAGTTGGAAGTATATTTTTAGTATATTGACAATGCTGTGAAACTATCACCATCACCAAATTCCAGAACATTTTCATTATTCCAAAACAAAACCTGTACCTGCTAGCCCTCACTACCTGTTCCAAACTCCCCTGGAAACCACTAACCTAGTTTCTGTCTCCAGAGATTTGTCCGTTCTGCATATTTCATATAAATGGAATTATACAGTGTGTGGACTTTAGTGTCTGGCTTCTTTCAATTAGTGTAATATCCTTCTAGTTCATCCATACTGTAGCATGTATTAGTACTTCTTCATTCTCTTTTTATGGCTGAGAATACTCCACTCTGCAGCCATACCACATTTTGTTACTTTATTTGTCTGGTGATGGATATTTGGGTTGTTTCCACTGTTTGGATATGATGAATAATGACGCTATGAACATTTGTTTTTATATGAACCTATATTTTCAATGCTATGGCTACTAAGAAGAGAAATTCTTGGGTCATACGGGAACTCTAAGCTCAACATTTGCAGGAACTGCCAAACTTCTTCCACAGTGGCTTCCACAATCTGCATTTGAAGTAGCAATATGTGAGGTTCTAATTTCTCCAAATCCTTACTGAGACTTATTTCCCATTAAAAAGTATTACAATTATAGCTATCCTAGTGGACACGAAGTGGTATTTCATTATAGCTTTGACATGCATTGCCCTACTGACTAATGATATTGAGCATATCTTCATATGCCTAGAGGCCATTTGTATATCACCTTTGGAGAAATGTCTACTCAAATATTTTGACCATTTTCTAGTTGGGTTAATTGTGTTTTCATTGTTGAGTTGTAAGAGTTCCTTATATATTTTGGGCATTAAACTCTTACCACATTTTCTTCTGTATGGTTTTCTCCTGTATGGTTTTCTTTTTCATTTTCTTGATAGTGTCCTTTGATGCACAACAGTTTTAAATAATGAAGTCCAACTTACCTTTTTTCTTCCCTTTGGTTGTTTGTGTTGCTAGTGTCATACCTAAGAAACCATTGCCTAATTCAAGGGCATAAAGAGTTACATCTATGTTCCCCTGTAAGACTTTTTTAGTTTCACCTTTTAGGTCTGACTTTTTAAAATAACTTTTGTGTGTTGTGTGAGTTTTGGGATCCAAATTCATCCTTTACACATGGATATTCCAGTTTGAATACCATTGTTAAAAAGACTTTTTTTTTCTCTCTCACTGCATTATCTTGACACTCATATCAAAAATCAGTTGGCCGTAGCTCTCGGGGCTTGTTTTGGGATTCCCACTTCTATCCCATTGATCTTTATATCTATTCTTCTGCCAATGCTTCACTGTCTTGACTGCTGTAGCTTTATAGCAAATTTTGAAATCAGAAAGTGTGAATCCTCCAATGAGATCTCCCATGTTTATTTGTCAAGATTCTTTTGGCTACTTATGGTTCTTTTTCCACATGAATTTTAAAATCAGCATGTCCATTTGTGCAAAAATTGCAGTTGAAGTTTTGATGGGGATTGCACTGAATTTACAGGTCAATTTGGGGAATACTGCTGTTCTAGAAACATTAAGTCTTCCAGGTCATGAATACAGGATATCATTCCATATATTTAGGTTTTATTAAACTTCTTTCATCAGCATTTTGTAGCTCTCAGTATACAAGTGTTCACTGGTTAAACCTATTCCTAAGTATTTTATTATTTTTAGTAAATTTTACTTATTTATTTTAGAGAGAAAGGAAGGAGAGAGAGAGAGAAACATTGATTTATTGTTCTACTTATTTATGCATTCATTGGTTGATTTTTGCATGTACCCTGACTAGGGATTGAACTGACAGCCTTGATGTATTGAGATGACACTCTAAACAACTGAGCTACCCAGCCAGGGCCTAAGTATTTTACTCTTGATGGCACTGTAAATGAAATTTTCTTGACTTAATTTTTTATTGTTTACTGCCAATACATAGAAATTCAACTGATGTTTCATATGGATCTTGTATCCTGCAACTTTGCTGAACTTATTTTTTAGTGTTAATATATGTTTTCTGGATTATTGGGATTTTTCTATATATAAGATCATGTGTAAATACACAACTGTTTTACTTTTCCCTTTCCAGTACATATGCCTTTTATTACTTTTTCTTGCCTAATTGTCTTGCCTAGAACTTCCAGAATAATTTTGGATAGAAGTACCAGGCGCTGACATCCTTTGTCTTGTTTACAATATTAGGAGAAAAGTTTTAACTCTTTCACCAAATATGATGTTAACTGTGGCTTTTCATAGAAATCCTTTGTCAGGTTGAGGAAGTTCCCTTTTATTTCAAGTTTGTTTAGTTTGTTACGATGAATGTGTGTTGGACTTTGTCGTGTGCTTTTTCTGCATCTATTGAGATGATCACTGATTCATTTTGGAATTCCTGGGATAAATCCCACATGGTCATGTGATATAATCCTTTCAGTGTGCTGCCGAATTCAGGCTGCTAGCTTTTGGTTGAGGATTTTTCCTTCTATATTCACAAGCAGTAATGGTCTTTAGTTTTCTTTTTATATGATGTGTTTGTCTGACTTCGGTAGCACTAGCCTCACAAAATGAGTTATAAAGTATTCTCTCCTCTTTCATTTTTTAGAAGAGTTTGAGAAGGATTGGTATTAGCTCTACTTCAAATATTTGGTTCAGTTCATCTGTGAAATCATCTGGTCATTGGCTTTTTTTGTTGGAATTTTTTTGATTATTAAGTCAATCTCTTTAGTTATTATTAGTTCATTTAGGGTTTTTATTTCTTTTGAGTCTGTTTTCATAGTTTGTATGTTTCTAGTAATTAGCCCATTTTATCTAGGTTATCTAATTCATTGACATACAGTTGCAGTAATTTCTTGGAATACTTTTTAATTCTATGCAGTCAGTAGTTAAGGTCTATTTAATTCCTCAATGTAGTAATTTCTTTCCTTCTTGTTCAAGTCTAGCTCTGGGTTTGCCAATTTGTTGATCTCTTCAAAGTACCAGCATTTGACTTTGTTGATTTTCTGTAGCATTTTTCTGTTCTCTATTTTGTTTTTCTCCACTCTAATCTTTATCATTACATTAGTTTTTCTTGCTTTGGTTTTTGTTTTCTCTTTCTTTTTCTGGTTCATTAAGGTGGAAAGTTGGATTATTGATTGAGATATTTCTTATTTTAATGAAGGCACTCATAGCTATAAATGTCTGGCTGAGCTCTGCTTCTCATAACTGTTGGTACACTATACTTTTGTTTTCATTATCTCAAAGTATTTTCCATTTGATTATAGTCTTTTCCCCAACTCATTGGTTATTTAGAACTGTGTTTTTTAATTTCCACATATTTGGAAACTCTTCCAATTTCATTTTAAACTTGATTTATAATTCCATTATATTGTGGTTGGAGAACATGCTTTGTATAATTTCAACATTTTAAAATTTATTGAGACTAGTTTTATGGCCTAACATATGGAAAATGTTCTATGTGCACTAGAAAAAATATGTATTTTGCTGCTGTTGGGTGGAGTATTCTACAGAGAAGTTCAACTAATTTTTTACGATAGTACCAAGTTAATACAATAGAGAAAGAAAGCTTTTTCACAAATGGTGATAATATCCATATAGAAAAAAATGAATCTCTACCCCTCCCTTTCGCAATATCCAAAAATTAATTCCAGGTAGATAATAAACTCTATATAAAAGTTAAAACCTTAAAACTTATTGTAGAAAATATAAAATAATATTTTTGTGACTTGGAGGTAGGTAAAATTTTCCTTGATAACAGAATCAATAATCATTAAAAAATGATATATTAGACTTCATTACAATCAAAAACTTCTGTTAATCAACAGACACTTTTAAAAAAATAAATAGATAAGACATAGACTAGGATAAAATATTTACAAATATAAATCTGACAGAAAATTGGTATCCCGGACATATAAAGAACTTCTACAACCTACTAATAAAAAAGGACAATTCACTCAATATGAAATGAGTAAAATAGTTTGAACAAATATTCTACGGAAGAAGATACACAAATGGCTAATGAGCACATGAAAATGTGCTCAGTGTCGTCAGAAAAATGCAAATTAAGGTCATGATGAGATACAACTACATAGCTACTAACATGGCTAAACTTAAAAAGACTGACAATACCAAATGTTGGCAAGGTTGTGAAGCAATGAAAATGCTCATGTATTGTGGATGTCCTATACAATATTTCAGTTATTTTGAGAAAATAGTCTGGTAGTTTTACTCCTAGAAATTTCACTCCTAGGTTTTTTTGCCCAAGAGAAATAAAACATATATCCACAAAAAAAACTAATAGAAGACTGTTCATAGTTTTATTCATAATAGTCCAGAATTGAAAATGGCCCAGGTGTTCATCAATAGGAGAATGGCTAAATAAACTTTGGTATATTTGTACAATGTTATAAAACACACCAATATAAAAGAATGTACTACTTCTATACCCAATGGCTTTTATGAATCTTTAAAAAATTATCCTGAGTGAAAAAAGTTCTTACATAAAATAGTACATAGTGAATACTCTATGATTCCACTTATTGAAACTCTAGAACAGGCAAAATTAATCTACCATTAAAAAATTAGAGTAGGATTGTCCCTGGAAGATTAGGGGTGGGAAATGTCACATGAGGAAGCTTCCTGGAGTTATGGTACATTTCTACACAATAGCAGGGCTTTAGAGAACACAGGTGTTTAGATTTGTCCTTATCTTTCATTTAAATAGTACACTTAATATTTATGCATTCATTGTATGTGAATTTAATTTTTATAAGAAACTATAATAATTTTGAACTATAGTTAACAATATGCATGGTACAATTTACTTTGACATATATCTAAAATGAGATGAATGGATAGATGAATAAAAGTGTGGATGGATAGAAAAACAATATGATAAAGAAAATACAGTAAAATATTAATTGTAGAATCTAGGTAATACAAAAGTATTTTTAAGTATATTTTATTGATTATGCTATTACAGTTGTCCCATTTTTGTCCTCCCCTTTATACCCCTTTAACATTTCATATAATAAGGGTTTGGTGATGATGAACTCTTTGAACTTGACCTTATCTGGGAAGCACTTTGTCTGCCCTTCCATTCTAAATGATAGCTTTGATGGGTAGAGTAATCTTGGTTATAGGTCCTTGCCTTTCATGGCTTGGAATACTTCTTTCCAGCCCCTTCTTGTCTGCAAGGTTTCTTTTGAGAAATCAGCTGACAGTTTTATGGGAACTCGTTTGTAGATAACTCTCTCCTTTTCTATTGCTGCTTTTAAGATTTTCTCCTTATCTTTCATCTTGGGTAATTTATAAAGGGACTTATCTAAGAAAAAGAAGACCAAAAATATGAACAGTAAAATGACAATAAACTCACAACTATCAACAACTGAACCTAAAACAACAAAAACAAAAACAAAAGTGAACTAAGTCAACAACTAGAACAGGAACAGATTCACAGAAATAGAGATCACATGGAGGGTTATCAACAGGGAGGGGAAGGGGGAGAATGAGGGAAAAGGTACAGGGAATAAGCAGCATAAATAGTAGGTACAAAATAGATGGGGAGAGGTTAAGAATAGTATTGGAAATGTAGAAGCAAAATAAATTATATGTGCTACCCATGGACATGAATTAAGGGGATGGGGAATGTTGGTGGGAGGGTGGTATAGGGCAGAGGGGAATAAAGGGGAGAAAAAAATGGGACAACTGTAATAGCATAACCAATAAAATATACTTAAATTTTTTTAAAATCTTGGGTAATTTAACTATGAGGTGTCTTGATGTGTTCCTCCTTGGACCCAACTTGTTTGGCATTTTCTGAGCTTCCTGGACTTGCATGTCTATTTTCTTCACCAGACTGAGGAAGTTTTCCTTCATTATTTGTTCAAACAAGTTTTCGATCTCTTGGTTTTCCTCTTCTCTCTCTGGCACCCCTATAGTTCTGATGTTGGAACATTTAAGGTTGTTGCAGAGGTTCCTAAGCCTGACTCTCCTCTTTTTTTTAAATTCTTGTTTCTTAATTCCATTCTGGTTAAATGTTTATTTCTTCCTTCTGTTCCAAATCATTGATTTGAGTCCATGTTTCCTTCCCTTCACTGTTGGTTCCCTGTATATTTTTCTTTATTTCACTTTGCATAGCCTTCACTGTCCCCTCTATTTTGTGACCATACTCAGTCATTTCTGTGAGTACCCTGATTACCAGTGTTTTAAACTCTGTATCTAATAAGTTGTCTATCTCCTCATCGCTTAGTTCTTTTTCTGGAGTTTTGGTCTGTTCTTTCATTTCAGACATATTTCCTTGTCTCAGTGCATCTGTTACATTGTAAGGGGTGGAGCCTTAGGTATTCGCCAGGGCGAGGCAACCCACTACACAATATTGTGGTGCTGTGTGTGCGGGAGGGTTCAGAGAGGGAACAATGCCACTTGCTCTACTCTCGCCCTGATTTCAGTCACTTCCCCCACTACCCACAAGCAAATTGGGCCTTTCTGGGACTGATTCCTGGGTGGGTGGGTTTGTACACATTCTAGGACCCCATGGGCCCCTACAATGGACTCTTCTGTGAGACTGGAGTTTCTCCCACGACTGCAACCCCCACTGATTTTTACAGCCAGAGGTTTTGGTTTTGAGGCTTTATTTCCCCATGCTGGAACCCTGGTTTCCCTCACTTCCCAGTTGTTCCTCCAGGTTTATCTGCATGCAAATGTAGTACTTGCCTGGTCCCCTCCCCTCCTACCAGTATGGATGAATGTTTCTTCTTTAGTTCCTTGGTTGTTGGACTTACATAGAGTTCAATTTTCTTAGGGTTTTAGTAATTATTTTTGTTTTAAAATTGGTTATCGTCCTTCTTTAGTTTGTGAGAGGAAGTGAAGCATATCTATTTATGCCTCCATCTTGACCAGAAGCCAATACTGAATCTAGGTAATGCAAAAATATTCACAGCACAATTCTCTCAACTTTTCTGAATATTGGAAATTTTTCATAATATAGTGTCAAAATTTGTGCACTAAAATAAATAAAATTGTAGGTCTCAGAATTCTTGTAAAGATCATTCCTATGATATTAGCTACTTGATTATGTTTTTTTCTTAATGATAATTTAAATCTTTTGAATGAGATAAACCTATTAAAAGGTTTTTAAATGCTTCTTAATGTCAAGGATAAAGACCAGAGTGTGGTACAAATAACACAGTCACCGAGAATTTGAGGTTGTTTGCCATTGATCTTCTACACTTACAGAGAATGAGAACCATAAGAACATGCAGAAATACTTTCCAAAATCAAATGCAATAAGTATAAAATCGGGGATCCATTTGCTACCATCCCTCAAGTTGAAATATTCAACTTCTGGCTTTTGAATGTGATACGCTCATTGATTTAGTATCTGACTAAAAGATGAAAGTAGTCTTCAGTGGGAAATCTCTTCATAATTTCTATGTCTATATCCAATCCAGAACCATTTGTCAGAGCCACCAAAAACTTGCTGCCATTCCTGGCAACCTGTGACTGTAAATTTAGATGTTTAAATATAGTGAATACAAAGAAGAGAAAAAAATTGGCTGAATACAGAACACAGACTATGGCCCAGCTTATGTGTTGGACAGTAATAAAGTCTTAACCCAGGTTTGCTAGAAGAGTCTAAATCAAAAGATTATTTGCTAACACTTTATTGAGAAGTGAAATTCCAGGAAATTGAGAGTGAGGGAAAGTGGGAATTAATTAAGGGAAGGAGAGAGATCAAATACATGGGAGTGCATTATTGACATGGCCAAATTCCGTAACGAATACAGCTCAGTTGCTCACTCTGAAAGATGTATCATCCCTGAGGCCACATGAAACTTTTTAAAAATATTTTATTTATTTATTTATTTTTAGAGAGAGGGGAAAGGAAGGAGAAAGAGTGGGAGAGAAACATCAATGTGTGGTTGCCTCTCCTGTGTCCCCCACCAGGGACCTGGCCTGCAACCCAGGCATGTGCCCTGACTGGGAACCGAACCGGTGACCCTTTGCTTCACAGGCCCTTTGCTCAATCCACTGAGCTACACCAGCCAGGGCCACATGAAACTTTTGTGCTTCAGAACAATCCTGAGCAGGGAGAGACAGAGAGGGATGGAGTAGGAGAAAGGTTGGCAAATTTATTTTCTGGTTCCCATCGCCTCTCCTTTTCCAGTGTTTGAAGTCCACTTGAAAGGTGTCACTCTCCTTCAGCCAAAGTCGCCATAGCTCTGTTCCAGCCAGAGGAGTCCTTTTAGTCAGTTGACATCATAGATACAGGCTCCTCAATGGTGGCAGCAGACTGGCTTTAGATCCTTGGGAATGAAGTGAGCTGCGGCGAGGGAAGCTTTGCCTGGTAGGTAAGGCAAGTGACCACTAGAAGTATCATTAATGTTCTAATTAAAAATGTTAGTATTTCATTATAAGATTTATTTTTTAAATATTAAAAATGTTAACCTAAAACTGGTCATCTCTATGTATGAAGACTATCCTTTAAGTAGTACTTGGTAGCCAAAAACTGGAGAACTGAGCTATACAAGGTCTGTCCAGAAAAAGTCCAGCCGTTATTAATATAATGAGAATGGTTTGCATGACATCAATGTAAACTGGCAGCCAAGGAGAGTGAACAGGAATGCACATGTGTGAACAGTGATGACTTCACTGTACTAGTCAGTGGGGGCAGTAGATGCTGTTGAGTGAGCATGTGTACTGTGTAGCCATCCCATTCAAAATGAGTGAGTAGAGCAATGAATCTGCATCAAAATTTGTCTTAAGCTTTAATATTCCTCCAAGAAAATCATCTGGATGATTCAGAAGGCCGCAGCTACTGACAACTGGTGATTGGCAGCTTCATCACGACAAAATGCCCACTCATGCATCGTGTCTCTTGCAGAGTCTATTGGCAAAACATCAAATCCCCAGGTGACTCAGCGCCCCCTACAGCCCAGGTTTGGTGCCCTGCGACTTCTGGCTTTTTACAAAATTAAATTCACCTTTGAAAGGGAAGAGCTCTCAGACCATCAGTGAGATTCAGGAAAATATGACAGGGCAGTTGATGGTGATTTGGGAGAACTGTGTGAGGTACCAAGGTGTCTACTTTCAAGAGGACAGAGGTGTCATTGTCCCATGTACATTGTTTCTTGTATCTTGTATCTTCTTCAATATATGTCTCTATTTTTCATATTACAGGGCTGGATACCTTCTGGCAGACCTTGTATATCAAAGTCCTTGCAATTTCAGGTGGAAGAACTCATGTGATTTACTTCATTGTATTATGTCACGAGAGTCTTTCCCCCATTATTTAGCCGTGTATACTTAATAATTGTTTCAAAAGGAACAAAGCTAATAATAATGACCAAGGTATTAAAATAACGTGGGTAACCTTGTAAATACTCCATAATAGAAAACATGGTGTTTATCAGTTTGTGATGTATCCATCCTATTTTTACTTTTCCTGAGTGTATTATCATTCACTTTATACATCTGATAATTGGAGTCTTTCTTTAATTTTGCAAAATCTCAATTAACATAGCTTCAACATTGCCTTTCAATGAGTCCATCCTTTATTTCTTGAACTTCTAATACATATTATAGCTTCCCCTTCTTTTATCTGTGATTCTTAAGTTCTCTTTCATATATTTCATTTATTTTTCCCATTTTGCAATTTGAATAAATTCCTCAGCATTATCCTTCTTGTCATCAATAATTCTCTTTTCAACTGTGTCATCAGTGTGGTGTTTATTCTGCCTGCAAGGTCTTCCTTTTTATAGCCACATTTTTTTCCAGATTTCTAATTGGTTTCTTTAATAATCTTTTATTGCTTCTTTAATCTCATTAAAGATCTTACATACATTTATTTTGAAATCACTTTAAGAATCTCATATTATATCCATATCCTCAAAGTGGAATTGTTTTTGGTTGATGAGGTATCTTATACATCAATTTTCTGCATTAGCTTTGACATTTTACATACAAATTCATTTTGTACTGAAGGGTTTCTTTGGGGGGATTTTATTTATGGAATTTTATTCTTTTTAAAATAATTATATATATATATATTTCACATCTGTTATGTCAATGCATGAATTAAAAAACAATGGCACATTTACATGATGGAATACTACACAGCAGAAAGGAGGAGCTCCTACCCTTTGCAACAGGATGGATCTGGGCGGATCCAGATGGATGGATGGATCTGGAGAGCATTATGCTAAGTGAAATAAGCCAGGTGGTGAAAGACAAAAACTATATGATCTCACCTATAAGTGGAACCTAATCAATAAAACAAACAAGCAAGCAGAATATAACCAGAGACGTTGAAATTAAGAACAAACTGACAGTAACCAGAGGGGAGGTGGGAGGCAATGATGAGAGTAAAGGGGGAAGGGTTTTCAGGAACATGTATGAAAGACACATGGACAAAACCAAAGCGGGGAGAATCAAGGGTGGGAAGTGGGGATGTATTGGAGACTTGTTACATTTTTCTCTCTGTATTCAATCCTCTCAACTGGATGTGTTTTGGTTGTCTACATCAGGCTCCCCGAAGCACAGTCCCTTGTTCAGAAACAGGTCTCCTATTTAGAGCCCCTTAGCTCTTGACCCCTTGGATTATATCTTTAATTACCTAGCCATTCAGCAGACCCTGGTAGCACTTTAGACAGTCAGCCTTACTCTGCTGGGAGAGCCCCACTTTAGACCTTCTCACAAAGTGAGTCTGAACATGATTGCCACTCTGAATAGGTGTGTCTGATCACTTTCTCTTGGAAGGAACCCTGGCTTGCCTTCGTCTGCTTCTATTCTGGAAGTCCAGCAGGGCCAAGGTTTCTGCTCCCATTTGCTGGTGACTGTTTCTGATCTACAGAAATGATTTTCTTGTTCTTCACTGATAGGTCCTTTAAATTATTTCAATAGAAATATATTATTAGCTACTGTTATGCATGGGAGTATGAATGTGCAAGTATGTATAGAGTGCTGTGATCACGTACTCCAGTATATTGAGTGACATTTGAAACTATGACATAAAGTGGCATTATTCTAATATGAAACATGCTAGATTACTAAAGATATGATTAATTATAAGTATTAAATCTTTAAAGATGCAACACTTTTTAAAATAAGAAGTGAACCTTGAGAATTAAATCCAGAATAGGTAATTAGCTATGAGCAAAAATATTGCCCTCTATGATATTCATTACAGCATTACTTACACACAGAAAAATAAAAAAGGAACGACCTGAACAATCAACAATAGAGGAATAAAACATGCACATGAGGAATTTTCACATAGTTACTAAAGTAGTTTTCAAACAATTCATTTGGTATGATCCCATGTATGTATTTGCATATTTACCGAAGGGGGATGTAGCAAAATATTGACAGTACTAACTACAAGATGGTGGAAATAAATTAATATTATTTTTTTTATTTTTTAACCTCCTTGTGAGCTATTTGTTATTTTTAACTAATTCTAAAATTCCTCAAATTGGACATTTTATTATCTGAGTTTACATTTTATTTGTAAAATGAGAACAATCACAATAAATGTCTTAGACATGATTATAATAATTAAATGAGGTAATATATACCCACCAATATGAATTTCTTTTATATCTTAGAAAAGTGACTTAGCTTCTTTAAAGTTCTGTTTCTTCATATGTAAAATAGAAATAATGATACTAACTACCTCAAAGGATTATCAAGAGGATGGAATCCTGTAAATAGATTAGTAGAGTGCCTGGGCTTAGAAAAGTTGGTGCTCACTGCGTATCAGCCAATACTATTGCTGTCGCTGCTATTAATATTGCTGCCATTATATTGCTGCTGTTTTTAGCTTCTTCAATGCCTTACTTTTAACAGTATAGCCTTACTGCTTCCAAGTCTCATTTTCTCAGGGCTTTGCTTGTGCATTGAACTATTAATTGATGATAATAACTTAATGTGCCTCTTCTCCTGGTAATACATTTATAGTATAACAGGAGTGTTTAATATCACTAACATGAAAAATGAAGAACATTAACCATTAATACCAACCATTAATACCATCAATTCCTGGTGAAGCGTAGGGAGAGAGGAATCGGGAGCCTGTGAGCCTTGAGGCAACCCCATCAGATTATTTGATCTGCCTCTGAATTTCTGTGCTAATACTCTGAGATTCTGTGGTTTGCACAAATGTATTCAAGTACCAAAATATGACAGGTCCTTATAAGATTAGCAAATTAGATGATGATTATGTATTATAATTGAATAACAGAAGCAAACAATAATAACTATGTGTTATTATACCTCATTACATTGTGAAAGAATTCATGCTAATTCATGCTAGGAACTTTTATCTAAGTGTGAATGGAGTTGGCTAGTAGGTCTTTCATACCACTGAGAATGAATACGTAAGGTAATCTCCGTGGTGTAACTATGATCCCCAGAGATGCGAAATTGTATCTTTAAAAACCTTACTAGGTTTTATTGTTGGATCAGTAAGAGATTTGTATATACTTGAAAAGTATCATAATGAATAGGTGGACATCTAGGTTTGCTGAACAAGGGTAGACACCTGACTACAAACCTTCCTTTCCCCTTTCCCCTCAAAACATAAAATCAACAAAGAGAATAAATAAAAGTACACAAAAACACATCTTCTATATTATCAGGATAAAGAGAACTCTACAACCTTTAAATTCCCCTTGAGTATAAAAATAAAGAAATAAATTCCAACAGAGATCTTGCTGCCCATAACTGCTGCAAGTCTGTAGATGCAGAGAATGGGAGAATAGAGTCTTAAAAGACTCCATAATAAAAGAACAAAGGAGACTGGATGACTTACAGGGAGCTCTGACAAAATCACATGCAGAAAGAGAAAGTACAATAGTAAATGCCAAAGTATTGAACACAGATCAGCACTTGGCTGTTCGTGGCCCTGCTTGTAGGGAAGGGACGTAAGAGTGTCGGCCTTGGAGAAGTGTTGCTTCTGGGGAGAATCAGATGGACAGAGAAAAAAGCTGGTCTCCCTGGTGAAGAGGTGAGGAAGAGAAAAAAAAAAGCTAGGAAGACACTTAGGATTCTGAAGCAATGAAAGAGAAATAAAACGTGCAATTTGTGCCCTGCCTCTGCTCACCAACAAAATCATCATTAAAAAAGGTGCTTTAAAGAAGACAG
>PVKM010011719.1:0-32790 GCA_004027735.1 Carollia perspicillata | reverse complement strand
TTTATAGCATTAATTAAACATTTATATTAGAAAGGAAAAGCAGTCTTGTGTCAGGGATCTGAGCCGCCATGTTCGGGAACTAGTAAAGGAAGAGCAAGTTAAACCCAATTCAGGCAGAGAAGTAATAATAATAGCAGAAAGTGAGAGATTGAGAAGGGAAAAACAATACTAAAAAAATCAACAGAACTAAAATTTCTTTAGAAAAAATCAATAAAGTTAATTCTCTAGGGAAATTGACTAAGAAAAAAAGTAGAAAAGACACAAATTCTAAATAACAGGAATGGAAGAGGGGGCCTAAGTACCTTCCGTACAGATATTAAAAGAATAATAGAGCCCTGGCTGGCGTGGTACAGGGGATTGAGTGCAGGCCTATGAACCAAAGGATCGCAGGTTCGATTCCCAGTCAGGACACAGGCCTGGGTTGTGGGCCCGTTCCCAATGAGGGGCGAGTAAGAGGGAACCACACAGTGATGTTTCTCTCCCTCCGTCTCCCTCACTTCCCCCATCCAAAAGTAAATAAATAAATAAACATCTTTAAAAAGTTAAAAAAAAAGAATAGAATACTACCAACAAATCATTACACAAATTCAACAGGTTAGAGAGGGACAGATTTTTTTAAGGAATAAAACTACCAAAGGTCGCTCAAAAAGAAATATATAAAATAACATTAACAGACTTATAGCTGTTGAAGAAATTGAACTCATATTTTAAAATCTTCCAGCAAAGAAAACTCTCAGCCCAGTGTAGCTTCATTGGTGAGTTCTGCTAAAGATTGAAGGACTCCCAGAATACTCTGCGGTTCATTTTGTGAGACTAGCATGACCTTGAAACTAGACAGAGTACAGGAATGGTGGCTACATAACAGGGTTCCACGGAGCTTCGGTGCAGAATTACGCAAGCAAATGTGAGCCAATTAAGTCTTAACAATACATCAAACAGGTACTATATCATCACCAAGCGTGGTTTATTTGGAGAATGCAAGAGTCCCTCATCTAACAAAAATTGGTCATGAGAATGGTCCACACCCAGGGCCAACACCCACCGCTGCCCTGGGGACTCGTTCTCGCTGCTGCTGGGAGCGCGGAGCGGGACAGTGGACAGCCCCTGCAAAACCCAGTGTGCTCGACACACAGCCCAGCAATCGCGTTCCTTGGTCTTTACCCGAGGGGGCTTAAAACTTACGTTCACACAAAAACCATCACACAGTGTTTTATAGCAGCTTTGTCAATAATTGGCAAAACTTGGAAGCAACCAGGAGGTGTCCTTTAGTAGGTAAATGGATAAATAAACTACTCTGGTACACCTGACAATGTAATATTGCTCATTGCTAAAAAGAATGAACTCTGAAGCCATGGGAAGACCTGGAAAAACCTTAAATGCATATTACTAAATGAAGGAAGCCAACCTGAAAAGGCTACGTACAGTATGATTCCATGTATATGACATCTGGAAAAAGCAAAACTGTGGAGACGGTTGCCAGAGGTTGATGGGGGTGTGGGAAGATGAATAGGTAGAAAAGAGGATTTTTAGGACAGTGAAGGATAGCGTGACAATGGTATGCCATTATACATTTGTTCGAACCCACGGAGTATACCACCAGTGTATAGTGCTAATGTGGACACTGGGCTTCGGGTGGTTGTGGAGTATTATCTGTGTAGGTTGATGGAGTGGAACACGTGCACCACTCTGAGGGCGTGTTGGTAACGGGAGTATTTGCATGTGTCATGGTGGAGGGGATATGCACAGTCTCTGTACCTTCCCCTCCGTTTTGCTGTGAACTTAAAACTGCTATATAAAAATAAAGTTTTAATCAAAGTCACTCAGCGTAACTCACATCAACAGCCTAAACAAGAAAAACCTTGTGATCACTTCATTAAATTCTTATATGGTAAAACTTCTCAGCAAATAAGTAATAGAAAGGAACTTGGAAACAGATAAAGCCCTTTTTAAAAAGAGAAAACCCAAAGCCAACATTATTCTCAAAGGTCAAAGACTGAAACAATAACGCCTGAAATCAAGGAACATAGCAAGGACATTTGCCATCACTAACCCTACTCCCACCTGGTGCCAGGGGTCGAAGGAAAGCGTGGCACTGAACCCGCTCGAAGGTGTCGGGGTTACCTTAGAGAATCCTAAAGAACACACAAAACACTCCTAAGTAAGTTGAGCAGGACCGTAGGCTGTAAATACAGTCAGCGTTAAAAAGTAGTTGCGTTTCTTTATACAAGTAGCAAACAATTAGAATTGGGAATTTCCATAAAATGCCATTTACTTTAAAAGTACTTAACCATTTTGAACTCCTTTAGATAAATACCAAGGCACAATTGCTGGACTGCACAGAAAAAAAGGAAATATTTAGATGTAAATCAAAATGCCAAAAACCATTGCTGCTGATGAGATCACAGGCGACCTAAATAAAAGGGGAGAGACTGTGATGATGGAACAGAGGGCCTCACGTGGTGGGGGTGTCGGTTCCTCCCAAACCCATCAGGAGAGTCAGAGTAATTCGGATTAAAATCCAAGCCAGTTTGTTTTGTTTTTAGAAAGAAAGGTAATTCTAAAACATACACAGAAGTTCAAAGCAAGTACGGGTAGCCAAAACAGTTTTGAAAGCAACAGTCAAAATGCTGCTGACACTTCAAGTTAAAGCTGTGGCGACCAGGACAGTGTGGTGTTGGTGAGGGCAGGCAGGCCGGCCGCTCGTACAGAACGGAGGCCGTAAGTAGGCCCACACATGTGTGGTCAGCTGGTTCCTTTTCTAAAATGTTTTGTTGAATTTATTGAGGTGACTTCGGTTAATAAAATTGTATGGGTTTGAAGTGGTCAGGTTCTTAACAGAGGTCTGGAGGCAGTTCATGGGAGAAAGGATCGCCTTTTCAGTATGGTGCTAGAACATTGTCTGTCTGCAGAAAAACGGACCTAGATATGTACCATGCACATTATGCAGAAATTAACTTGAAATGGATCATAGAAATAACCGTAAATTCTAAAACGATGAAAGTTCTAGGAGAAAAATCTACAACCTCGAGTTAGGTAGAAGTTTCTTAGATATATCACCAAAGCCCGATCCATAAAAGTTGCCAACTCTGCCTATATCGAAACCCTCAGCTCTGCTCTTGAAAAGCCTCTTCTAAGAAAATGAGAGGGCAAGCCACAGACCACCAGAAAACATTTGCAAATCTCATTTCTGAGAAAGGGCTTACATCCAGATATATGCAGAACACTGAAAATAGCAAGAAAAACAGTCCAGTTTTAAACAAGGTCAAAATATTTAAGCACTTAAAAGAATTTTATATGTATACGTATCTGAAATTCATGAAAAGATGAGCAGCGGCATTTGTTACTAGTGCAAAGCAAGTTGAAACCACATTGCGATACTGCTGCACACCTTTTGAACAACTTGTGTTTCCTGTGGCTTCGGTAACAATTTACCGCAAACTCTGTGGCTTAAAATGACAGAAATTGATTCTCTCACTGTCTGAATGCCAGAAGTCCAAGATCGAGGTGTCAGCAGTGCTACACCTCCTCCAGAGGCTCGGGGGAGGCCCAGCCTTTGCCACTCCAGTTTCTGGTGGTTGCTGGCGTTTGCTGGTTCGTGGCCACCTCTTCACATCACCTTCTCAGTGTCTGTGTCTGTCCTCTCTCACAAGGACACTAGGGGTGACGCTTATGGTCCACCCAGATAATCCAGGGTTATCTCATCAGAAGATGCTCAGTTAACTACGTCTTTAAGGTAACATTTGTAGGCTCTGGGTATTAGAACGTGGACATACCTTTTGGGGGCCACCATTGGATGGACCTACTGCACAGCTAAACCAAACCAAAAGAACAGGCAGTGCTCAGTGCTGGTGACGTTGGGGAGCGGCTGGACATCTCAAACGTCATGGGGAGTGCTGGGTCACATTGCCACTTTCTATGAACATTTGGCAGTTTCTTATAAAGTTAACCAGACATTTATTGTATTATTCAGCAATCTGTTAGGTATTTACCCAAGAGAAATACAAACTGGGTCACACAAAGACTTGTGAGTGTTTACGTCACCCTTATTTGTAGTCACCTCAAACTGTAAACACGCCAAGCAGTGGTGGGTGGGTAAGAGCTGCTGTAAGCCCATACAACAGCTGTTGAGCGATAAAAAGGGACAGGCCGCTGGTTCATAGACATGTGTCACTTCCGTGCCTTCCAAATCTAAGTTCTGCATTTAATAAGTCTCTGCTGGGAATGTCAACATGGTTTTGTTTTAGATCTGGCAGATTCTTACGTATATTAGGAAAAACTAAATGTGAGACTAGCCAAGAAATGTTGAGCAAGACCAGTGGTTGAGATAAGTTGCCTCCTGCATAACACAGGGCATCACCGCTATACTAGATGCAGTGGGATGCTGGTGTTCATACGAATGATGAAGGCTCTCGACTGTTGCGTACCGTTTTTTTTCCTTAAGCAAGGAAAGGAGATTGTTCTATAAATACGGCTTAGGTAGTTACCACTTGGGGGGAATATGTCTGCACCTCTTTGACAGAAAAAATACATTCCAGGTGAATTAATTTAAAAACACTAGAGGAAAGTATACACATACCCAAAAGAATTAATGGAATTGTGAAGAACTTTTAAGCATGGCTCTTTACACAGAAACGGTAATTTAAAAAGCCATATTTGGCCACATAAATTATTAAAACCCCTACACATTGGAAAGCACTATCATCTTTTCCCTCCACCCTCTTTCTAGTAATTGAGTGTCTGAATGCTCTTCCATGCAGCTCTTGCCATTAGAAATCACTTCCATGTGTGGGATATATTCAAGTACTAGTCATGGTAAGCACTCTGGAGGTTAGCCCCAGGCCAGGCGGTACTCAGTTCTGGGCCTGCGTCAGCGCAGTCTCCACAGCCCTCCCAGGAGAGGCCTTGTTGAGTGAGCCCACTTTGCACGTTAGAGCGGACAAATGGGGAGGGAAGAGCCAGGACTTGGGCTTGGGCAGCCTTGCTGCAGCAGCAGCGTGGTTGGCCACTGGTTTGCACTGATGTTCCGTGGACACACCGCTTCCAGGCATGTCTGTTTATTTGAGTGGCGTCCCTACATTTTTAGGCTCCTCCTCCCTGATGTTGCTGCCACTTGGGGAACCTCTGCCTCCAAGTGCTCACACCCATTGTGATCGGGGAGTCTCGCCCTGTTTGCAGCCTCTCGGGTGGAATTTAATGCATGTAGGTTGAGCTTCAGGGAGAGGAATAACTGAAGCCTTTTAAATAGAAAGCAATGTTGACGACTGAAGAAAAACTGCAGTAAGTGCAGGCCTGTTGCCAGCATCCCAGACGTCAGGCAGTGTGTGGCCTGCCCTGTGATGCGGGATCAGGGCTCCTGCGCATCAGAATTTCTGGTCAGAGCACTGCCAGTAGTACCATCGTCCGAGGAGGTAGCCAGTCCAAGTGAGCGGGAAGGACTCGCGTGCGCAGTTTGTCACCCGGCGGTACGGGCCTTTGGGTTTCAGGTTGTGTTGGCCGATCCCTGTTGAATGTCTCTTCCACGTGCTTTCAGTAGTGTTGATGGAATCATTACGTATTTGTGCAGCTTTTGTGTGTTTACATGCAGAAGTGGAGCACCGTGACTCACTCTGAAATTGTAATAACTGTAATTAACTTGCTTTATTTCAAGATTTGAAGGCCATATAGAGATCTGCCCACCAGGCATGAGTCATTCAGTTTGTTCGGTCAACAAGAGTGTTCTGGAAGCCATCCGAGGAAGACTTGGCTCTTTTCACGAACTCCTGCTCGAGCCGCCCAAGGTAAGGCAGCTCTCTCCGGCGTGGCTGGCCAGCTCATCGGTTTGAGTTCAGCAGTTGCTGGGAAGTGACTAGTATAGGCGGCTGAGGCCAGCACGTCTAAAACATGGCAGGGTGCACGGCCAGTTGTCTTCATTGCTTCTGAGCTAGTTTCTCGTTGGCTTTCATCAGTGTGTTGTGTCTAAACTAGGAGTCGCGCCTGCTTACAATCAAGCAAAATTTGTTCCTGCTTAGGAAACTCGGCCTTTGTTCTTTCTATCAGTTTGGGTTACCTGTAAGCCCATAGAAGAAACACTTTTCTTCACATAACATGTTACTGGCACATCTCTGAGGAGGGAAGGTAAACCTGTTAGGAACTGACCCTGGAGGCGGAGTGTCCTCTTCAGAGCTGGAGCAGTGAACGTGTGACGGACTCATGCTTGTTGACGAGGCGGCAGGCACATGTGACGCAGAGCCCGATGCTTTGGTAGGGGGCGGGTGTGTGGCGATGGGAACATGGCTGTGTGTGCGAGCGCAGGTAGTCTCCATTGGAGGCCTGTGCCACCTCCCGAAGTGGTGCTCAGGTGTAGGGCAGGGTAGGGGCTCTTCCTGGGCCACCTGTGAGGTGGCCGTCCCAGTGTGGAGAGTTCAGCCTGCATCAGCTCCCAAGTGTTCCTTTTCCTCTGCCCTGTGCCACTCTATCCAGGGCCCTGGCCATTGTCGTGCAAGCCTCTGTGGCATCTACTGGGTGAGTTTCTGGACATTTAAATTTAGTACACTAAGCTGCCCTGGCTGCTGTGGCTCAGTAGATTGAGTGCCAGCCTGTGAACAAAGGGTTGCCAGTTTGATTCCCAGTCAGGGCACATGCCTGAGTTTTGGGCCAGGTCCCCAATAGGGGGTGTACAAGAGGCAACCACACATGGATGTTTCTCGCCCTCTCTTCCTCCCTCCCTTCCCCTCTGTCTAAAAATAAATAAATAAAATCTTTTTTAAAATGAGAAGTATTTTTTAAATTCTTTTTAAAAGATTTTGTTTATTTATCTTTAGAGGGGAAGGGAAGGAGAGGAGGAGAGGAATTTCAATGTATGGTTGCCTCTCGTGCATCCCCTGCTGGGAACTGGCCCGCAACCCAGGCATTTGCCCTGACTGGGAATCGAACTGCGATCCTTTGGTTCGCAGGCCTGCACTCAATCCACTGAGCTACAAGAGCCAGGTAAAAAATGAGAAATATTTTTAAAAAATAAGTTAATATACTAGTTTCTTTCTCCTAAATGTAATCTTTTTGGTTTAGCCACATTTCATGGCGGGGGAGCCCAGAATAATTGACATCTGTTATCCAGGGAGTCTGGTTGAGCTTCCAGATGGTCTGGTCCCATGCGATGCTGCTACACAGGCCCCGCTCTCACCATGCTGTCTCCCGCCCTGCCTGTGTGGGGTGCCCTCAGGGACAGTGTCCATGGTGTGGTGAGACCCAAGCAGCAGAACAGGGAGAACAGAGAAGAAAGAGAAGGGATTCAGTTAGGAGAAGAGAACATCACGGGTGGAAATCAAGAGTAGGGAAAAGGGTGTGTGACAAAGCTCCCCAGACCTGTGCCTCGGAGGGCCAGCCTGTCTTCCTTCCGGATGGACCAGAAGGACAGCTTCTAATGTGGAGTCTCACACTCGTATTCCCCTTGGCCCTGACCCAAAGTAAGGTAGAGTCTCATTTAGAGAGCAGTCAGTTTGTACCTGGGTTTACCACAGATGTTTGCATGGGTAGATCTGCAAAACTTTTTTAGGGGCCTGATAAGTGGAGTTGTTGTGCTGTGAGTGAGCCCCCAGTCCCATGAAGCCTCCGGGGAGCAGCAGGGGGTGAGGGTGCTGTCAGGGACGGTGACATTGAGAAAGGGCGACCACCCTTCCTGAACTGAAACTCTGGAAGGCCCTGTGTCTGTCCTTGGTGTCCCACGGATTTCCCGTGATAGAAACTCCCCTTTTCTGGACAAGAGCAGGTTGGAGGTTGTCTTGTTTCCAGGTCGTGGCCCCGAGGCAGCGCCCAAGTTTGCACTATTACCGTAGGTTTAGCAGAGACTGAGGACCGTGTTCCAGAGCCACTTGCACCTCCTGTTAGCGTCGGCCCCGCTCGGAGGGCTGCGTTTCACCTTGGGCCCCTGGGGCTTTCTGCGGCAGTTCAGGGTCCGAAGCCGGGGCGCTGTGTTCCTACAGAGTTATACTCCAGGGAAATGACTTGCTCGTTGTTACTCTTGGTAATTTCGTTGTATCTTAAAGATAACCGATTTTCCCTCAAGTGGAGAATCCAGGCCAAATTGTTCTGCAGGCTTGGTTTACCTGGTATCCCACCTTAGCACACACACCTGCTCCCTTTTTGCTTACCTCAGTGGATTGCATGGTGAAGGGTTTTAATCAGAAGTTTTTTCTTCCTCAGAAAAGTGTGATGAAGACGACATGGGGTGTGCTGGACCCCCCCGTTGGGAACACCCGGTTGAATGTGATTCGGTTGATATCCAGTCTGCTTCAGACAAATACCAGCAGTATTAATGGGGACCTCATGGAGCTGAACAGCATTGGGGTCATATTGGTAAGATGCCCTGGAGAGGCGTTTCCATGTGCCCTTGATCTTCCATGGCTGTGTAAGACAGGGTCCAGCCTCACTGACGGACGGCGGTGTCAGTGCCTTGTCTTGGTCTGAGAGTTGGCTTTTCATAGCGTTTTGGCTCTGTATTTTCCGTAGGTGTTCATCATCGCCGTATGCAAACAAAGCTGTTAGGGAATTACAGAGATGACGGAGACCCAGACTTTTCTCTCAGGAAGTTGTCTCACACAGGTGACAGAGTGCATACAGTCACCTCCTCAGGAGGTTGCCTTAGCTGTGAGTGACCGTCTGCGCTGCTCCTCATAATTAGCGAACAGACAAGAGCTCATCTTCGTTCCACTGAGATATATCTCCGTGACGTATCTGAGGCACCTTGTGATTTGAGTCCAAATTCTCGAAACAGCTGTTAGTCTGCTTGTCGGTGGAAGGGAGAGGAAGAGCTGGGGAAGGACCTGGGCTTCTCGGAGCCCCGCCCTTCTCCCCGGTGTCAGAGTTCGTGCTTAGAGTCTATAGACCCAGCTCTGTGCCCTGCTAGCTGTGTCAGTCCTGCCCCCGAAGCCCAGAAGTCACTGGGGTTAACACGTAGCAGGTTTCATATTGTCCATTTGGAGGGTTTGGGGGCGTTTCACAGGAAAGCCTGGGCATTCGCTCACCACAAGAAAAGCATTAGAGTGTGCACTTTTTATGCATTTCTCCTGTGACCCTGGGCATAAAGCCCCGGGAGAGAGAAACTTTTTTAGATCACTCCCAGAAAGGAGATGCACTCCGTGACTGTACATGGTGGAGTCAGGATTCGAGTTCACATCCCACCTCAAACCCGTGCATGCTTCTCAACCATACCATCGTGCTTCCTAGCGCACTGACAAACTTTGTTACAGCTCCGGGTTAAAGGTCATGTCAGTGCGAGGCCTGAGAGCAGGAGCTTCTTGAAAAAGGTGACACGTGCAAGGATCCTGACTCCTTTGGCCACACAGTTGCTGCCCTCCCTCTGACTGGTGTGTGGAACTCAGGGATGCGCCTTTCTGCTCCTGTCTCTGAGGGTCCCCTGAGAGTCATCAGTGCTCGTTGCCCATCTTACGAGTGAGGGCAGGACTCTTGTTCATCTTTACACCTGATTCTGAGTGATAACAGATTGGATGAAACTCTTAAACAGACCATTAATCATTACTTTTTCATTTGAGGTTAGCTGACTGGACTCAACAGTATCCCAAATACACACTTAAACTATGTATTTCATGCTCTCAGAGATTGTCTTTCCTTTTCGCGATGTTACCTTTTCGGGTAATGTGGAAGTCCCTTATTGGCTCCATTCGCTGATGGCTCTGTGGTTTCCAATGCCCACGTGGCTGTTCTTTGCGCAGATGTGAGCACCCTGAGATGTGGCCCAGGCCTTCCTGTGTCTCCTGCGTGCTGCACCCAGCACTGTGCCCTGCACGGAGAGCCTTCAGTGCGTAGTTGTTGAATCAAAATGAGGTTCTCCTAAGATAATTTTAAAATTACTTATGGACTTAGTATTAGTTGCTTTGAAAACAAAAGGTTACTCCCTTTCTCTTTGAGAAACTTACCATTTATTACCTTTTCTTCGCCTGTTTGTTGTTGGTTTCTACTCGATTTCATGAAAACTCCATCATGTCAAGGAGGCAGGTATTCTGTTATTAACTCTGTGAAGTGGCGTTTCTGACCGTTCACGTAAACTCGTGTTCCCTTTAATCCTGGTGGACTAAGAACACATCACTTTTACTTTATGACGTCACTGTTCAGTAAATGTTTTAAAGTAGTGGCTTAAACATTGAGGTAACTGAATAAAAGAAAGCATTGTGTTTCCTTTTCCTAGGACATGTTCTTCAAATATACATGGAATAACTTCTTGCATACGCAAGTGGAAGTTTGCATCGCACTGATTCTCACCAGTCCCTTTGAGAGCACAGAAAACAGCACAATTACTGAGCAGGACTCCACTGGCGACAATGTGTTATTGAAACACGTAAGCTTACTTGATGTCTTTTTTTCTGCCACTCCTTGTTACAGTGCTTTCCCACATAAATGTGAAACGAATTGAAATTGCTCCTATTATAAAGTAGAAGTATCGCTGTGAATTCTGAGTTAAGTTTTTGCCAGGCACAATTTTCTGTACTCCATGTTAGTTTTGGTCGGGCTCTGTATTTCTGCAGCCAGTTTCACGGCTAATAAAACCTGCCTTGCGTTAGGTTGGCGGCTCATTGGTTGGTAGCAGTACTTGAAATACTGGTCCTCAGTAGGTGCGTGGCTGAGGTCGCAGGCCCGGTCCTGAGTCCCCGCAGCGTTCCGAGAGTCCCTGGGATGAGAGTCACACGCCGTGCTTGGCTCCGCCCGCAGTTCGCAGCCATGCACAGCTTGCTGGGTCGTACATGCCACTCTTCTCTTTAATTAGAGTGTTGTCTCACTTCAGAATTTTGACAATTCAGCATTTATGTAAATACTAACTGGACTATTCCTTTTTATTCAGCTTTTTCAAAAATGTCAGTTAATAGAACGAATACTTGATGCCTGGGAAATGAACGAGAAGAAACAGTAAGTGCATTGTTTTTGACGGGAATTGTTTGATTTTCTTGTTTGAAGGGAATGTCCGCCCTTGCCCTAGACAGGGAGCAGTGGCGTAATTACATGGCATACGCCACTCGATAGTTCTCAATGCTTCTCTCAGGACGCCCGGAGTAGTTCATTGTGACAGGTATTTTTTCAAAGATTTATTTTCTGACCCCTCTGTCTTTCTACCTCTTGAGAGGAGTCTAAGGGTCGAGAGTACTCCCCACCTCTGTGCTGCCTGTGAAACTCCCGGGTCCTTTCTGAGCGGCAGTTTTGCCGAGAACGGGGTGGAGTTGGAGGAGCTGTTGTAGAGGCAGCGCAGTCCTCCTCGCTGGTGTCCGACGGGCACGCAGCCCTGCTCACCCCCGTTCTCAGCGCGCGGGAGGGCGCTGCCGTTTGCCGATGGCAGGATGACTTGAGGTCTTAGTCGATATGTGTAAGTAGCTGTTACACAGACTTATTTTTTCCTAGTGGTGTTGCCGGTAACAGGCGTCTGTCCAAATGGAAAGATGGACGTTGTTGGGAAGTTAGACCCTCAGTGGGGAAAAGGACAAAGGGGGGTTTGCCTGGGTTCCAAGTGCTGTGTGGGGCAGACACCAGCTGACTGCCTCTCTTGGCCAAATCCTCAAATCAGCTGAAGTTTTAACTTGAGAAATGCTGTTGATAGATGCTTATCTCTGTTAATTGATTGGTATGATTGGAATTTGATGTCCTTTACAAAAATGAACCAGAAATCTTACCTCTGTTCCCTACGAGACACCAGGCATCAGTGAATGTTTGGTTTTCGTTCTTCAAAGATAAGATGTTACTGAGGATGAATGGTTGGTTGGTTGGTTGGTGGGTGGGTGGGTGGGTTGGTATATTTGACTAAACCTTGTTCCATTGAGTGAGGTTCCAGTATAATCTTTGAGTAGGCAGTTTCTGACACACACACACACCCCAGCCTGGTAACGTTCTGGCCCCCTGCTCGTCCGTCCGTTCTTATCCTTGGTGCCTCAGGTTTTAGAAGGATTACTTAAAGCTGCTCCATTTACCAGGCTGTCTCCTCGCTCCACGCTGTCCGGAGTCTGAGTGTTTGTCCTCTCCCCCATCAGGGCTGAGGGAGGAAGGCGGCACGGCTACATGGGGCACCTGACGAGGATCGCCAACTGCATCGTGCACAGCGCCGACAAAGGCCCCAGCAGCGCGCTGGTGCAGCAGCTCGTCAAAGGTGAGTGGTTGCCGGAGTCTTCGTTACATTCTCTTAGCGGCAGAGAGAGGGTTTAAGGACAAAGTGGAAGTGTATCATTTTTAGTAGCTGCCTGTGGAGTGTCTTTGGTGATTAACTGGAGGTTCGAATGAGGTTCTTGTGAACTTTTTGACAGTGGAGCTCTGCTGTCCTTGTTGTTGCAGTCCCATTGGTGAGAGCCGGCAGGCTTGGCCAAGTTCAGCAGACTGCGGTCACCCACTTGCGCTCTCTGCGGTCACTGCTTGGGGACCTGTCCCTTAGCTCAACGTGCTCGCAGGCTGGCCTGGGGCCCCTTGAGCTGTAGCCATTGTGCCTGTCCCTTCCCTCGCAGTTCCCACTGCAGCCTGCGGGCAGGGGTCCTGTAACTGGGGTATGAAAGCCATTCTCAGCATTTTTTCGTATCTCCTTTACTAAACAGGGGAGATCGGCTCCTGGAAGACCCTTCCAGGACTAGTTTTGAAATTTAATCAGGTCAAAGCCACTTGGAAGAACGTGTGTGGATGTCTTTTCCACTGGCACCCAGGCCACAGACTGTTGCCTCTAAAACCAGGGAGCTCCGTATGCCAGCAGAATCTCCAGTCCTGGGACTTATTCTCCATGTGAAAAATCTTCCTTTTTTTTTTACATTTTGTTTGTTTATAGAAAGAGGGGAAGGGAGGGAGAGAGAGAAACATTGATTGGTTGCCTCTTGCATGCCCCCAACCAGGGACCCAGCCCACAGCCCAGGCATGTGCCCTTACTGGGAATTGAACCAGCGACCTTTTAGTCCACAGGCCACCTCTCAGTCCACTGATCCACACCAGCCAGGGCTGAATGTGAAAATCTTGACCTTTGCAGTACAGAGTTCATTCAGAGTCACCTTGATGAAAATCTGTTTATGTTTTAAGAATGTTATGTGTTCAAGAAGCTGTTATCTATCGCATGTCTATTCAAAGCATAGCTGTTGCCCCGGGAAGGAGAACTGGGGCTCGCCCACCGGTAAGCCAGGTCATCAGTTCCTCGTCTGTCCCTTCCCGGGAGACAGGGCCGTGTGTGCGGTTGTTCCTTAGGTCAGCCTCTGCTGTGGCGGTCACATGCCAGCCGGTGTGTGAGGGTGCGTGCAGCTGATGTTTATAGTGGCGTTGTTGGGTGATGGCCTTAGCCAGGAAGGCCTCCAAGAGTACAGCTACGGTTTCATTTCCTCAGGAAAGTGTCTGTGTGTCCTTTTCTTGAAAATTCTCTAGAATGTACAGTTTCACTGTTGCATCTGTGTCCATGGGTGGGCCTATGCTACAGACATTTGGGAAACATTATTCTTGAGCATTTTGAAAAGCCAAACTGGGTTCCATGGGTCGATTGTTCTTTGGCCAGATGTCAGGCGGAGTGTCTCAGGAGAGGGCGCAGGAGCTGGCGTTGGCAGCGTCTCCTGCATGTGTGTGACAGCAGAGCAAGACTGCCTTTCCCCCGCCCCAGCGGCCTGTCGGAAACACATTTTCCAGTTTGAGATTGTAACCAAAAGATTTTTAAAAACTTGTTAGAGTCACAGCCACTCAGGGCTCTTGGCATCAAGTGTAACTTTTGGGGCGGGGGGTGGCTTCTGGTTGCTGGAAGTGCTCTGGGTTCCTCTGAATTCGCCTTCTCGGACTACGTGGGTGGGCCTTCCCGTGTTCCCTGGCGGTTTCATGTGTCCAGGTGGGTCACTGTGGTGATGATATTTTCTCCTCCTTTCCTTCTCAAGATCTTCCAGACGACATCAGGGAGCGATGGGAGACCTTCTGCACAAGCTCCTTAGGAGAAACTAACAAGAGGAACACGGTAGATCTAGTAGGTTTTACAAGGTTACATTTCTGTGGTTTCAGGGCGCTTAGGGTTTGCCCATTTACTCAGAACGACGTGAAAGCTCTTCCGTTTGTCCCAGTAGTAGTGGGTCATGGATACGTTTATGTTTCTTCACCAAGAAGACAGGGTGGTGGTCACAGTATTTGTGCTGATTTGCCTACTCAGCTCCTAATTCCTGCCTGGGATGGTGCAGGGGTGCAGAGAAGCCACTGAGACCTACCTCCCACCTTATTTGGTCTTGGTTTCCCTCAGAGTTCTGTTCCCCAAGTGCCTCAGCCACACGCCTCCAGTGCGCCCGTCACTCTGTTGGGCTCGCTGCCTTCTGCCTCAGATAACGCTGTGCGGGGGGCGGGGGCAGAAAACCCCAGTGTTCCTGTGGGTGTTTTCCAGTGTTACTGAGTTTAGTTGACCCTTGTTTTACCTCATTCCCAGTGGCGGAAACTTTGTAGATTCCTTTGAAAACCCAGCTTTAAATCCTTAACAGATTGGTGCTTCTAGCCAGGGAATAATGGCATTGATAATGTGTTTTTTAAATTATATTGGACTTTGGAATGCATTCCTTTTTTTTTTTGTTTTCAACACATTTAGTTTTAAGGTGAGTATTGCCTTTGTGTTTGAAGGTATGGAAAAACATGTCCTTTCATCAGCCCATGGCAGCCAGCGATCGGGGTGGCGGCCCTGACCCCATGTGGAAGCGGATGTGTCGGGTGCTCGACTCCCTGCGTGCAGCCCGGCAGCTGTGGTCTCGAGTTTCTAGTGAGCGGTCACACCTCGACTGCTGGGCAGTCAGGAGCTGGCAGCCTTACCTGCTCAAAACAGAATTTGGGAACAGGACAGAAAGGAAAGGCTGAGGCAGCTACAGAGCGGTCACTGGGTTGTCCTGAGTCACAGCTGAAGTTATTGAGAAGGTGGCTTTGGTGATCATTTTCCAGACTCTAGGCAGCAGTGTCTTGCTGTGGTGGGTGTATGACAGAATGAGTAGGTGTTAGGGGCTGGAGGCGCTGTGAGCCCAGAGGTGGCTGTAAAGGGGCTGTAACTAAGGGGGGTCTGGAGGCCCTCGGTGTCCTAGTGAGTTGTAGCCCACAGAGGTGCAGGCAGTCATCAGGAGGGAAGCGAGCAGTCAGTGATTTTTAATGGATATAGAACCCACTGTATCCACACCATACCCCCGCGCCCCCCCGAATAAAATTGGTTAAGGTTCTGGATACTCAGGGTTTTACTGTCAAATGAAATTGTTCCAGTTGTTAAATGGTTAAATGGAACCATTTAATTTTAGACACCCTGCGTTGATTTCTTGCAGGCAGGGGGGGCTCTCCTCTAAGGGGATTTTTTTTTGTCTTATTTCTATTCATAAAAGAACATTTAGGAATACTACGTGTCATTTTGTTTGGGAGACTTCTTTTAAAATTATCCTTTGATTGACTACATGACAGTTCAGATAACACTTTGCTACTTCGAATGATGCTCTCAGCAGTCCAGGGTGTGACTGTAAGTGCTGTTGCGTATGCCCATATGCACTCCATGCAGACTGGTGTGCACACGCCTGTGGGGTCAGACCTCCAGACGTGACTGACGCCTGTGCTGAAGGAAAACCTCCCTCGGGCTCCACTCCATCGAGGCTCAGTTCCCCTTGCCTGTTGATTCGCCCTCCTTCTCGGGCCCCACAAGGACGCTGCAGTAAAACGAGCAGGGAGCAGCTGGCTTATGTAGCAGGAGTGGTCAGGTGAGTCCTTCTGATAGGACTTGTAGGGATACAGGTGTCCATCTTTGAAAAGTCATTTACGCCTTAATCCTGGGCCACCACGGAGAGTCCCTGTGGCCCCCAGGCTCTTTGCTCTTCTGCCTGGAGGGTTTCAGGCCGCATCCCAGTGGGACTGGGTGCCACTCAAGGGAAGACGGGCTGTTGTGACCATCGCTGTAACTGCAACTTGGTGACGCAGCGGGTCCCTCCCTTGCAGAAGCATTGCACAGAGTGCACACGCGGGCGGCGCACCAAGAGATCCAGGGGAAAGCGCTCCCTTCCACTGTCTCAGGCACTCCATCACTGAAACCGGCAGCTGTGCCCACTCCCCCACCCCCCTGCCACACACACACACACATGCACGCACGCACGCACGCACGCAGAGATCAGATTAGACACACTGCCTCGACCTGGATCGTAAGGTGCTCTGGCACTGCTTTGGGAACCATGTCAGAGGTGTAGTCGTAGGGTTGAGTTGGCCAGTGGCTCAGGCGCCGCATGCTTGAGTTAATGCGGTGTCATGTTGCCCTGGCCTGTTCTTACCTTTCCAGTTCCAACAAGGGTTCGTTCACACACACACCAAACACGTACCCTGTCTGTCCTGCTGGCTGTGGGCCTGAGGACTCAATAGGTTATATAGGACAGGTCATGCCAGCGCCGAGCTCTGTCACTTCTGGGGCAGCACTTCCATCGCCCCCTCTGAGAGTGCGAGAGCACTTCAGCCCTTGACGCCATCACGCCAAAGTGCATACACAGCAGGCTGATATATTGCCTGTGCTTTTGCTTTGGGAGTTTATTATGAATGAAATTTGGTGTGGTGTTTTTTTTTTAATTCTCACCTGAGGATATGTTTATTGATTTGAGAGAGAGAGTGACAGGCATCGATCAGTTGCCTCTTGTACGTGCTCCAACCACAGACCACATGCACAACCAAGGCATGCGCTCTGGCCCTTCAGGTTACAGTGCTCCAACCGACTGTCCCACTGGCTGGCGTAGGCTGCTAGGTTATATTTTGACGCGGGGTAGATTGATGTGCATGGGACAGAAAAAAGCAGGATGACTGAGATTTTTAGCTGAGAGGGAAGAATAGTGAAGGTGGCGTTTACTGAAACAACTGAAATGGAGGTGCCTCAAAAGGGCTTGTTTAGACGTTTGGATCAGGAATTGGCAGTGAGTACATCTGCATGGTGGACCAGTGGGATTCCAACTAGCAAGTTTCCCTTTGTGGGTAAGTTGTCTTTCTAGCTCAAAGTATTAAGTCAGAATCCCCACACCTTGCAGTGACATAATTGCAAAGGTATATGTGCATTTTGTTATTATTATTATTTTAGAATTTTATTTTATTTTTAGAGAGTGGAAGGGAGGGAGAAAGAGAGGGAGAGAAACGTAAATAGAGGTGTGTGGTTGCCTCTCACGCACCCCCTACTGGGGACCTGGCCCACAACCCAGGCATGTGCCCTGACTGGGAATCGGACCAGCTACTCTTTGTTTCCCAGGGCAGTGCTCAATCCACTGAGCCACACCAGCCAGGGCACATTTTGTTATTATCAATAATAACTCTAAAACAATAGGGGTTTTTTGTTTCTGTTTTGGAGAAAAAAGTATTTTAAATCTCTCCCAGAATTGCTTTGAGGATACAAATTAAGAAGAATATGTGAAGGGGTAATGAAGTCTCACACATAATAGGTGCTTAACAAAAGCTAATTTCTTTCTGATGTTTAATTAATGTGCTAAATGTTTTATTTTGTAGCCAACTAAAGATGAATAAGGATACATTGTATCCTGCTTAAACTTAGCCAGACATGCCAACCCTTTTGTTTTGAGTCAACTAGCTTACCCTGTGTATCATCTTTAATTCTGCACCCCACCTTGGGGTTGCACCGCTAAAACACATGCCGGCTTAACGTGACTCCGGCACTAGCCTGCCAAGCAAGTAGTTCAGAGCTCCTCTAAGTCCACTGTGGTGGAAGCACTTGACCCGCTCTCGATAGCGGTGGCCCGGGAAGGTGCCAGCTGCCATGACCAAGCAGTATTCTGCCGCCTCCCTTTGCACTCTGGCCGGGCGCTCCCGGCACTTCCCGCCCTGCCACGCTGTTGCTTGTTAGCTGTGTGCAGCTGCGATGGACATAAGCAGGTTTCCTTCACTGGTCACAAATTCTGCCTCTGGTTTCCCTGGCCTGATTGGAGAGTAGGGTGTGAGAGCGTTCTCTGGACCTTAGCGGGGTGGAGAGGGAGTGAACTGAGAACACAGGGCTGTTCACTTGGGCTTAGTATCTTTACCAAAGGTGGTCAGGCCTAGAGTTTAACTTCGTTCAGGCTGTGATTTACTTGGAGTCTCACAAGCCATCCGCATGTGGACCTGTGTAGAGTCTACTTTGGGCTTGCACCCATGTTCGGAACTTCGCAAAGCAGATTGGCCAGTGTCTGTGACTCCATGCTGTTGGGCGCAGCTTCAAGGGGTGGCGGGTAATGGCCACATGTGTCCTCCCCCCGATGACAGAGGTCTCTGCCCAAAACACTGGAACAGAAAGTGCAGGGAGAATCGCTTGGGAGAAGCTGTGTGAGTGGTGCTCAGAAATTCTGTGCTGGTTTCTAGGGTGCAGAGACTGTTCATTTCTATTACTCGCTATTACTATTTAGCAGTTATTGCTATTAGTGCTGTAGTTAGTCATCTTTGTGTCTTCATTTCTAATTGTTAATACGTTTCCCCCTAATATTATGTGACATTTGTGAATTAAAAAAAAATCACTTGCCACAACGTGGCGAGCAGTTCACGTTTGCATTTTTGCTTAATTAAAGAATTGGTTATACGTTCCAAGGGAAGGAGGGTACATTTAAAGGGGCAGAAGATTTTGGGTCTTTTTATGAGCGGGAACTGTTCACTCAAGGCAATGCTTTTCTTTAGGGTGGGTAGGAAATGCAAGAATTTAAAGTGAAATGGTCATACTTAAACGTGACCTTTTAGTGGCTCATTAGTAATCCCTGGGACTTGCAGTTTCAGCTTTCAGGCTTCACACACATAAATTTTTTCTATATTTCATCTGAGCCATTCCTTCTGCCTTCCCGGTGTAAACATTTTATAGGAGATAAGTATCAGAACCACTTGAAGGGAGTAACTCCTCTCTTACCTGTTTTCTGGTGATGCTGGCAGTGAGTGAAATCACCACAAGTGGGCGGCAGAGGGCAGGAAGCCAAACCAGATGGTTGAGTGACGTGCACCCTTGAATATCGGGCGAGTTTTACTACTTAACTGTTACTTAGTTTTGTTCTTGCTGTTGTGATTTTTCCATTAAAATGATGATGCAAATGTCCACAATTTTCCTGTTAAATAGTCTTTTACATTTTTATGCATATAGGTTACAACCTGCCATATTCATTCATCCAGTGATGATGAAATTGACTTTAAAGAAACGGGTTTCTCACAGGATTCTTCTTTGCAGCAAGTGAGTCACGCCTAAAGCTTTGCTTTTTGTTTTTATTTTAAATGCTTAGTCCCATTGCCATTGATGTATCAGTTTTGGAGACAGACTATGTGTTAGGATGTGATTGGGGTTACTTACTAGTTAGCAAGAGCCTTTAAGGAGGAAGCGTTGGGTACTTGAGAGCAAGGTGTATTTTTGTGTTGGCTGTGTTTCAGGAAATGTTTCCTGCCCCATAACAATGACGCCTTGGGTAAGTGTCCGGGAGGTTGGGAGGGACCAAGTAGCGAGAGCCTCAGACGTGGGGTGCAGGTCCCTGTGGTGGGCAGCCGAAGGTGGAAGCAGCAGGAGTGAGACCTTTTTACAAATGCCAACACCGTCCCAGAACCAACTGGCCTACATGCCTCTGTATCTTTTATGTCCACTGTACTGGCTGCCAAATTCACACTGGTGAAGCAGTTCATTGCCACTGTGCCCTCCTGCTCCCAAGTTTATGTGTTTATCAGCGGCTTGTAATCTTTGTGGGGAAGAAAACAGCATATAAAAGTAAATGTGCTGATTTATCATCTGTTGGTGATTCTTGGAAAGGGGACAAACGATTTCACTCTCAACTGAGTATCAAGTTTGGGAGCTAAAAATAGAAGCCCTATTTAAAAGCTATCAGCTCTTCATATGGAGAGGTTGTCCTTAGGGCCAGGTCTCTGCATGTCAGTCCCTTCGGAGTGACCAGCACTGAGTGTTGCTTGGCTTCTTTTTTCTCCACCTTTAAGCTTCCTCCTTTCCCAGGGCTAGGCAGAAGTGTCTGGTGATCATGCCTGCCCTTTCTCCTGGCATCTGGGAATGGAGACTGCTTGGAATCGCTTGGTTTTGATAAGAAGGCAATTTAACACTCACATTTTCAAGTCTGGAGTAATATTTCCGCGCTCGACTGGCTTCTCTGTTGATTCTTGACACTGCTGCCAGTTGAATTTGAAGCCAGCCTCCTGAGGCCCAGGGCAGGGAGCAGCCTTCCTCTAGGGGGCACAGTTGAGCAGCTGGGCTTTTCCTTAGACAGCAGCAGCCCCTCCCTGTGAGCCCTCGTGCCTGCAGGCAGTGCTTTCTTGACTCCCTGGAGCTGCCCCAGGAAGCACCTGGACACCAGGCCTCCCCTCCCGGGAGCACCTGTGGGCTGTGAACTGTCCTCTTCACCTAGTTTGAGCACCTGCTGTGCATTGCTCCACCCCCACGGTGCGCAGCATGATGGTGCAGATCGAAGATTACCGAGGCGATTCCATACCTGTTGAAATAACTTATGGAAAAGAGCGCCCTAAATATCTTTTTGTGAATAAGCTAATAAACTTACACTTCAGGCTACTTATTTAATCAAGAAATGGTTATGCTTAGGTGTCTGGAAATGGATTCCTTCTTTCTCAGGGAATCTGGGTCCAGGGCATAACTGTTCAGGGAGTTTTCTGACTTTTCTGGTGTGGCTGACTGCTTGTGCACACACAAAGCCACTGCAGTGACAAGCTGCCTTAGTGAGACGGTGCCCCGGGCTTGTTCCTGTGGGTCATCCACTCTGACCCTGTACGAGCAGGAAAAGTAACCGTCCTTTCTGCTTGAGAGGCTTTCAGTAAACTTTTTTTGCATATTTAAAACCAATCATAGATCATTTTGAAAATAAGAAATACACTCCATAATTTTTTTTTCCTTTTCATTTGACAATACAAATCTAGGCGACTTTAGTCCAGAGCTCTTTTTATGTGAATGAGAACTTCAAGTTGTCATTCAGATTTGAATTTAGGTCTCATGTCAGTCAAGTGTAGGGCGCTTAGAGTACATCATTAAATCAGGTTTCCTGAGCAAGTCACCATGGGGAGTCATCTGGCTCAGAGAGGGCCCTACAGCTTTTGTGCCCCTGCTCGTTTATTTTGCCTCCCGTCCCTTGGTTCCCTCACCTGTAGTGTTCGACCCTTTGTTCTCACGATTCTGCCCAACAGAGATGTGGAGGGTGGGAGGCCTCTCTTAGCCGTCTCCTCCCCCCATCCCAGATGGGCTGGGCACAGGCAGCAGGGAGGTTGGAAGCAGTGGCCCCGGGCGCCTGTTGCCCAGGCGGCACCCCCGAAGAGATTTACTTGATGAAGCAGCAGGCTCGTTTCTCAGTGACTGGTTCGAGTGCCTGGCTTCTTAGCACTACAGTGCTTGGGGGGCTGGGTGGTTTGGTTCGGTTTTTTAATGATCAAAAGATTTAATAGTTACACAGCCATATAGTGTTTGCCAGATTTGAGTTTCTTTGAGTCCAAAGCACTTTTTCTGTAGCTATAAATAGAATACAGTAACAGTCTTCACATAGTGAGCCTCAGTAGCTTTATTAGTAAAAACCAGGGTTGAGACCTAAAGTTCTCTGCTAGTGTGTATCTTCCTAGAAGCAGTAACAGATTTAGCATTAACAAGGGCTAAGTTTGTCCCATTAGTTTTGTCACAGAGGTTAACTGTGTCTGTTAGTTGCTATATCTCTGCATAGACAGACAGACACAAAGATGCATACACACGTCGGTGCACACACCCGCCGTCCAGGCAGCCCCTGTCTCACGGGTCCCGCATCAGCGGCGTAGTCGGCCCCTGACTTGGAGGTGTTCAGGAGCAAACGTCCTGTGGCTGACGCACACCGTGTAGCTGGGCCTGCAGCACGTCTGGACTAGACAAGTGCAGGCTCTTTTTTCTTGTCCTTATGCCCTCAACAATACAGTGTGACAACTATTTCTGTGGCATTTCCATTGCACCAGGCGTCATGAGTAACCTGGAGATGGTTTAAAGGCCAGGATGATGTGTGTATTTTATGCACAAATACTCTGCACTGTCACATAAGGGACTTGAGCCCCCTCGGGTTCTGCTGTCCAAGGAGGTCCTGGGACCAGTCTCCCGTGGATGCCGAGGCACCGCTGCATGTGCACGAATGTGTGTGTTCACGTGCACATCTATGATACACGAAGCATTTAAAGCAGGGGTGTCCAGCCCGCTGCCCACGGGCTGCATATGGCCCAGGGTGGCTATGAATGCAGCCCAGCATACAATCAAGATTTACTTAATTATTTTACTTACATATGCACATTTTCTGTATTAGTGATCACAAACTTGGGCCCTGCTTGATGATTTTGAAAGATTATCAAAAGGTCCACTGCAAAATTAGGGTTACTATGTGAGGATTTCTGCTTATCTCTGGTGGCGGACATCATGAAAATTATGCACAGGCCTTTTTATTTTGCCCATCAGTTTTCATTAGTGTTTGTGTATCTAATGCATGGCCCAAGACAGCTCTCCTTCTTCCAGTGTGGCCCAGAGACACCAAAAGGTTGGACACCCTTGAAGAAGAACATTTTTGTTAATGTCTCTTTTACACCCAAAAAACTCGGGATCTTTAGAAGTACAAAAAAATTGAAGGGGAAAAAGTCAGAGTAGTTGGGAGCGACCTTTTCCCCAGAGTGACCAGACGCCCAGTGGACTCAGAGCCGGGATGCGCTGCTTGCCCGCTTGGAGGGTCATCTTTATCATATCTTCACAGTTCGCGAGTGTGTGGTTTACCTCGTTGAGGGACCGCTGGTTCTTTCTTTCCGAGTTAATGAGTGTGGATGCCGTGTGCCATGTTTTGTAGTCATGTGTCCAAAACTCAGTCCAGCCTCCCAGAGCTCGTGTCTCTCCTTGTTTCTTAGCCAAATTCCCACAACCCTCCTTGGTGTGCCTCACTCACTGTACACCTGCAAAGCTGGCCCCATGCCCCCTGCACTCACGTAGTATCATCTTTGGGCGCAGAGACAGCATGGCGGTGTGGGAGTGAGCAGAGGCAGGCTGGGTGCCTTGAGTTAGAGAAAGGTGAGGTTCGAGGTAAAGCTTTATTCAGACCTAAGGAAAGATGCCTTCCAAAGCCAAATATAAGGTTTATTTTTTAATTATCCACAACTTGGATTATTCATGCCATAACTCCCTGCCACCTGGAGGATGATCAGAAGGAAGGGCAGAGGCGTGTTTGCAGGGGGCGCTCCACGGGCCCTGCTCAGGTGGAGAGAGGAGGAGAGGTCGGTTTATTGGGCCGCTACTCCTCGCTCCCAGCATGAGGCCTGGAGAGGGAGGCTTCTAGTTAAGCCCCCAGCTGCTGCTCAGGTCCCTGGTATGGGGCCCATGTGCATGAAAGAGCGGCCTCATCTGTCCACAGCTCTGCCCTGGGGCTGCACCCACAACGTCCTTATTTATTGCGGGACAGATTGAGGAGTGGTACTAGTGTATCTTCATAAATTCCTTACTGCTGCTTGACAGCATGGAACACATTCCTTCATCTCACCCGCTCCCCTGGGCCTGCTTGCTCTTTCACATCAGAGTGTCAGCATTTTTGTGGAGTGCATTTTCACATTCCCCCGTTTCTCACCCGAGGAGCCAGGCGAGCTGGTGGCCTCTGGAAACGGTGTAGGAGACAGAGCTGTAGACCTTTCAGGGTGGGTTCAGGTCAGTGTCAAAACTGTCCTCTCAGAGGTAGGTAGGCTGGAGGTGACTTGTGTATACTCCCTAGCCTCTAAGAAGTAACTCTTTCTTTCTTTTTAAAAGAAAAGGAAGCGTCCCTGAACGCCGTGTTCACGGGGCTGTGGTTGTTGACTGTCGGCCATGTTTCTCTCGGGCTCTGGTGCTGAGCGGGTGGGGTGGGGGTGCAGGGAGGGCGGGAGGGCGGTCGCCACTGTTGGATCTTAATCAGAAAGAAGGTTGGTTGTGTCCAGAGGTAACAACATACCTTATAATTTCAGACTGTCACATGTCACTCGGTCACCTCTTTGAATTAGACAACCCAGTCCTCTCACTACAGATAATTTGCAGTAGAGGACAGAGTGGCCCCTTAACATTTATCACAATGGCATGGGCATTAGAATGACTCGTGGACCAAATTCCAAACTTGTCTTCTTTTGGGTAAATTATGTCTGAAATTATTTGATTTTTTTCTCAGAAAACACACCAACTTTTAAAGCCCTATGGCTGGGTAAATAAGGTGGCTTCTGGAACACAAATGGGCAAATAGTCTGTAGAATGTCATTAGAATCATTATGTCACTGTCACTGGTCCTGGGGTTGCCAGGCCTTTTCTGATTATCAGATGCAACAAATGACGTCCAATTTTATTGACCAGTTTGGCTTCAACGATGAGAAGTTTGCAGATCAAGATGACATTGGCAAGTGAGTATGTTTTCCTGCTTCCGTAATTGTCCTGTGTAGTCCTGCTCTTTGCGAGATATTCTGTGATTTTCCCGGAGGTTTGGGATGCGTCTGCACCCAGAGTCGGGAGGAGCCCGCCCTCCCCCAGTGTTCCTTTAGCTCCTGCCTGCCCGGCCCTGCGGCACCTGGAGCCCAGGGAGGCAGTGTCTCCCCCAGACAGGGGTTGCCCTTGGGCCTGGCCTCCTTCAAAGACAGTGTTTTCCCACTAGATTTGGAAACTCCAGTCATTCTTCTCCTCTAGTTACTCGGGTTAGGTAGCACTGTCTGAAGCAGCAAACCCCTGTGGGGCTCCCTGGTCAGAGCCCGTACAGTGAGGTCCCTTACTGCACCCCATGAGGTCTCACATTAGGGCAGGAGCAGCTCCACCCTCCTGGGCTGTCTTCTCCAGGTGATGTACTGTAAGGCCAAGTTGGGGTTTTCTCAAGAGCCAGGCAGTCTGGATACGAGGGGCGCAGAAATGGGGGTTCCTGGCGCCGTAGAAAACTGGCGGCTTGAAGAGCCGGCCCACAGACATGGCAGCACGTGCCCTGGGCAGTGGTGTTTATGAGGGGAGGCGTGGCGCACTGAGAATGCAGTTTCGCCCATGGGCGCCGCTCTCACAGGAGTCCCCTGACCACACTCGGGAACCCCACAGCTGTGACAGCTGCTCACAGTGGCTTGTGGAACCACAATCAGTGGAAGCTGTTGTCTGTCACAAGCTGCAGTTGAGGCACAAGAGAAGCTAGCAGACCTCGGGCGCGCTGACACTGCCGCACACTGGGCCATGAGGGCACCCCACGCCGCAGCCTCGGGAACGCCAAAGGGAGAGTATATGTCTGGGCCCCGGGGTGCTCACCCCAGGACCTGCAGGCTCTCCACGTGGCATCGCAGCACGCGCCTGGCTGCACTCCCAGACGGTGAATGCTACTGCCCAGGAGTCCATGGTCCCGTCGCCATTTGTACTGGGTCGTGGAGTAATGGTCCATTAGAACAGGTCCTCTACAGGCAATGAGACAGCCCCACCTACCCCACAGTCAGGGTAATAGGCTGTGGGTTCTCCACTCCCTGATTTCTTCCTAATGAGTCCCAGTAGGCATGGGATCTCAGGGGTATCTGTGTAGTTTGGTCTGAACGTGGCTGTACCTGAAGGAAACTCAGTATCAGCAGCTTGTGTATGCTTTTCCATGTTTTGACTTGTTTCTTCTTGCAAGTCATCCCCCTGGTTATGGGGCCGTGGCTGTCTCCCTGGGCGTTAGCACTCTTTCCATTAAGGCAGTGTCGAAGGTGGTTTACTATTTCCAGTAGGCACTGTTGCAGCCTTCCCGTTTTATGGAGATTTCTTAACACCACAGGAGGTGGTATCATTTAAGCAGGGTTTTTTTTTTAAACTTAGATTTTAATGACGAATATTTTACATTTAGAAAGTTTCATGACTACTATTTCTGTAAATCTAGATAATTAACTATTTTTACACCTATATCTTGTTTACAGTGTTTCTTTTGATCGGGTGTCAGACATCAACTTTACTCTCAATACGAATGAAAGTGTAAGTACGAATGTTTTCTGCCCTAAGCGACAAGGACACGTGGGGGCTGGGTTTGCCACCTGCGTATGGGCGCTCTGGGCTTACAGATCATGTCTGGGCCTACAGGTGGCATCTTCGCCCACTCCCATGGCCCGCCAGGCCTGTGGTTTCGGATGGGACAGGGCTCATAAAACCAGGATCACTTGTGATTGCAGTGTAGACATTTAGCTTCTAGAGTGCAGCGCTGCCTGCGTGTCTGCCGTGTCAACAGGAGAGATACTTGGGCCGTCGGGGCCCTCTCTCCCCCCGGCAGTTCTGACAGGGCAGATCAGCCTCTGGTGAGGAGGGGTGGTTAGCGTCGCTCACACAGACACAGTCCTGCTCTCTGCGTGCACACTCTGAGAGCCCACTGGTTTGCTGGCCAAGGTGCACGGTGCCGGCTCCGGGCGGTGCTCATCACTGCTTGTCTGCACTGGAAAAGCAGAGGAGACAGAGGTCGCTCCTCCTGTGCCAACAGGTCCGAGGCTGCGTCTCTGTGGGCAGGCACTCTCATCAGAAGCAAGGGCTTTCCGAGGACAGTCTCTGGGGCTCGAATGCTCATTTCAAATCCAGTCTTAGTGGGGGAGCTCTTGTTGTTATTTGCACAGAAGCTGACATTAGATGCTTACATTATATTTTGGTGTATGGGGTCGGCACTTTTTAAGGGAAATGAAAGAATGTAATTCACATTGTTACCTTTCGGAGAGAATCTTGCTCTTCAAGCCCACCTGTGCTTCTCATGCAGGGAAACATCGCCCTGTTTGAAGCCTGCTGCAAGGAGAGGATCCAGCAGTTCGATGACGGTGGCTCTGACGAGGAGGACATCTGGGAGGAGAAGCACATCGCCTTCACGCCAGAGTCCCAGAGACGGTCCAGGTAACACAGAGGCTATCCCAGGAGCTGTGGTGCCCGGTGTGGAAAGCAGAGACTGTCAGGGGAAGTCACTGCGGCCTCTGGACACCTGTGTGTCTGACCTGGAGACCCAGGACTTTGTCCTGATCAGAAACACCCTGGTTAACGGCTGTGGGCTGGTGCACGCTCCTTTCTGCAGTGCGACAAAGGACTGCTGCAGCTGCTTCTCTATGGTTCCTGGGGTGTCATGGCACAGCCTCCCTGAGTGGGAAGGCGACGCCTGTGGCTGTGGTTGTAGGGTGCTCCGAATAGCTGTTCCCTCAGCAGTTGTAACAGCAGCAGCCTAGTCACACAGCGTTTCTTAAACGAGACAGAAAGTTTCCCCAAGGAAAGTTGTTTGTAAAAATTAATCTAACTTGAAGAGACAGACTAATAATGTCACTTGATGCCCATCAGAATCAATTCAGTCTTTTTTTTTTTAAGTCGTATCACAAGAACCTAAATAGAACTGCTTCTGTGAGCAGGGTCTTCTTGTGAACTGAGTATTCGTGATCAGAACCTCCCTATTAAGAGAACAGCAGCAGACATACCTAATAACAGCTTCAGAATGCATGGGGAAAAACTGATTGAGCTGCAGGGAGAAGTAGACAGATCCACAGTTACAATCACACATTTCAGCACTCCTGTCTCGGTGATCGATAAAACAGTAGGCAGGAATCAGCGAAGGTACAGAACACTTACACACGACCACCGCCCAGCCGGCCCTCCTGGACACTGCGGAGCTCTCTACCCCTCAGCGCCAGAATGCACATTCTGTTCAGGTGTGCTAGGAGTGCTAGGAGTTCCTCAGAGGGACCACGTGTGGACCATACAGCGAGTCTCAGGAAACTCCAAGGTGTTTCCAGCCGTACAAAGGATGTTCTCTGACCCCAGTGGAATTAACTTAGAAATATTAATAAGTAGCAGAAAGATCTCTAGAAAATGTCAGAATATGTAGAAATTAAATAACACACGAGTTAAAGAAGAGATCAAAGGGGAAATTACACAGTATTTTGAACGGAAAGAAAATAAAAACACAGCATATCAGATCTGGAGGATGCAGCTAAACAGTACTTCAAAGGATCAATTTTAACCCTGCTTATTTTTTAAAAGAAGAAGCATCTGAAATCAGTGACTTCAGCTTTCACCTTAAATAACAAAATGCAAAACAGAAAAACAGTAAAGGAAATCATTGTAATCAGTTGTTCTTTGACTAGAGTAATTACAGTGTTAGGCTTCTGGACGATGATCAAGAAAAAAGAGAAGGTACAGGTTACTAATGTCAGGGATGACAACCAAAAGGACAACAGGGAAATACTAGGAAGAGCTCTATGCCCATAACACTGACAATTAAGGTCATCTTTGAAAGATGCAAACTACCAACGCTCCAGCCAGAAAGATAACCTAAATAGTCCTAAGTCTGTTAAAGACTTTTTTTGGTGAATTCTACCAAACGTTTCAGGAAGATATTATACCAGTCAGTTCTGTACAAAAGCTTCCAGAAAAACAGAAAAGAAGGGATTGTACCATCTTATTCCGTTAGGTTGCCACATCAGTGCCGCCTTATACCAAAAGCTGGCACTACATTGTGTCACAAGTGACCTGTTATATTCATGGACATCGATGTAAAAACTTCCAAAATTTTAGCAGATAAAGGTGACAGTACTGTATCAGGGCCAAGCAGTGTTTATTCCAGGAGCACATAGTTGGTTTGGTTTAACAAAATCAATCAATAAGCATGTGGCTGAATCCAGCATTTATTCCTAAAAATTCTCAGCAAACTGGAGATGGAAGGGAATTTCTGTAGCCTGATGAAGCCGCCTGCAGTAAAGCTGCAGCTACCGTTCCTAACGGGAGGAGACCAGATGCTCTCCCCTAGGGTCAGAACAGCGGCGGGTGTCTGCCGTCACCACCGTTCTCAGTATTGTGCTGGGTGTTCCCGCCAGTTCAGGAGGTCAGGACAAAGAAATAAAAGGCGTCCGGGTTGGAAAGGAAGAAGGAAAACTGTCTTTATTTACAGAAGGCATGACTGGCAGTGCAGAAAGTTTGTTGGAACCCGCTAAAAGACGCCTGGGACAACTGAACGGCTTAGCAAGGTCACACCACAGGAGATCGGTGCGCTCGTGTTCCGGTACACTGCGGCACACCGTCATAATAGGAAGACCTGCACAGCGCTGTTCATACCACGGCCTGAGTGCTAAATGTGTAGGGATAAATCTGGCAAAATATGTGTAAGACCTGTACACTGGGAATTACAAAGTAGCTGAGAGAAACCAAGACCTGATTCATGATAAATGTTAAGAGCCCAGTTCTCTCCGGATAGGACTAGATTCAGCGCAACCCCAAATAAAATCGTAACAAGTGTTTTGGTGCTGATTGACTGGTTGATTTTAAGTTCATGGGAAAACGCAGAAGACCCAGAATAATCAAAACAGCGTTCACAGGGGATAGTTGGAGGGCCAGCACCACCTGACTTCCAGGAATCAAGACAGTGTGACAAGTAAGACTGGGACTAGGCTGAGGGACAGAGTGGAACCCACACCTAGGCATGGAGACGACTGGTGTTGGGGGAGCCGCTAAGGCAGCTGTGTGGAGAACGGACGGACTCGGGAAGAGGCAGTGCTGGGAACAGCCGGACATCGGTGCGCGAGCACATCAGCTCAGTCCATGCCTGCTCCCGTGTATACACACCAGCTCAAAGCGGGTCACAGACCTAAGTGCAAAACTGTAAAACTTATGCCAGTAGATCTTTGAGGCCTTGGGTTAGACAAAGCTCTCTAACATACAACAACACCAAAGACACTATGCACGGTAGAAAAATCCCAGTAAGTTTAAGTTGATCAAATTAAATACTTCTGAAAGGACACCGTTAAGAGGATGAAAGGACAAAGCGTACACTAGGAGAAAACAGTTGCCAATTGTATAGCTGATTAAAAAAAAACTTGTAGGAGAAGCTACAAAGAACTCTCAGAACTATCATGAGAAAAAAGGCAGTAACGCAATTTCTAAATGCACTGAAGATGAGGAAAAACTCCAGAAAAGAAGGTGTGCAGGTGGCCAAGTCACGCGGGCAGGGGCTCGGCATCCTTGGTCGTCAGGGAAAAGCAGGGCGGCACCACCACAGGGCGCCTCTGCCCGCCTTTGGAGGGCGGCTTTCAGGTTGTGGTTCGCCCCTTTAAGCAAAGGGTTAGGCAGCCCAAAAGAGCGAAGTTTTAGTGACACGGCAGTCAGAGGTGCCCCAGCTGCACTGCAGTGTGGCACCGTTGTCGGACGACCAGAATGTTCTGGGTTTGGCTGTTGGCTGATAATTCAGCATTAGCAATCTTGGTCCCTTCTTTCTTAGCTCAGGGAGCACCGACAGTGAGGAGAGCACAGACTCTGAAGATGAGGACGGAGCCAAACAAGACTTGTTCGACTCCAGTGGTGCCCACACAGAGGACAAGATGGAAGTGGACCTCAGTGAGCGTGAGTCACCTTACTCTTCGTGTCTGTTGCTCTGTGTTGGAAATAGGTTTTAAAAAGAGGCGAACCGGTCTGCAGGGTCTGAGGTGACTTCTGAAGGAGTTATTGGAATGTGTTGTTGGACTGGGCCTGAGGGATGGAGCAAGTCACACTCCTGATGGTGGCACCGCTTCTTGGAGCGGACACCCCTGTGTGCATCTGGCTGGAGGACGGGGTGGACTTCAGTCCCTGGTGCCGGTGTGGCAGGGAGGGACCCAGACTGTGGGCCACTGGGGAGGTCTTGTGAGTCGGAGAGTCGTGAACTCTGAGCCAGAGGAGACACCTGAAAGCTGAAGCAATTTTAAGTGGGTTTTCAAGAGTTTTTCTGTGAATCTTGAAATGCTAAAACTCGTCTTGCTGTGTGCTTCTGCCCTGCTACCTGGCCAGGGGAAATGCTGTTAGCCTCTCGCCCCGGCCAGGTGGCTCAGTTGGTCGGCGCCTCATTCTGTGCGCCAGAAGGTTGCGTGTTGGAGAGGCAGCTGGTTGGTGTTATACGTGCACGAGTGCCCGCTCTCTCTGTTTCTCCCTCCCTCCACTTTCCTCTCTCTAAATCAATAAAATTATATCCTCGGGTGAGGTTAAAAATATTTTTAATAAACATACTATTACCGTCTGAGAGTTTCAGGTGAGATTTTCAAGTATTCCTTTTTGCTCTCAGTGTAGCCCTGCCACACTCACAGAGGCTGAGGGGCAGGGAGTGTGGGACACACGCTCATTCAGGACCTGTGACAGGCAGGCCTTGCATGAGTCCTCAGCAGAACCATAGTGTAAGTGGATCGTCCCTATGAGAACTGAACAGGTGAGGGGACTTCCAGCCAAGATGGAGGCATAGATAGACTCACTTCACCTCCTTGCACAACCAAAAGAACAACGGCAACCAATTTAAAAACAAAAAACAAACAGAACTGCCAGAAACTCAGACTGCATGGAAGTCCGACCACCAAGGCTTTACAGAGGAAGAATCCATCCAGACAGGTAGGAGGGGAGGGGGGACACGGTGCCGTGTGGCCACGTAGCAGCAGCTAGCGGGACAGGGAGTCCCACATTCATGTGCAGCGGGTAAAAAACCAGGAGGGACAACTGGGGAGCAAGTGATCCCAACTCCAGGCCAGACCGCACAGCCCAGGGTTCTGGCATCGGGAAAATAAAAGTCATATAACCTCTGGCTGTAAAAGCCATTGGGAGCTGGGGCAGCAGAAGTAGCTGCCAGTCTCTGGAGAGTGTGTTTAAAGGGGCCATGGGGTCCTAGAGCACACGCAAATCCACCCATTCTGGGGATCAGCACCAGGGCAGCAGCTAAAAGGGCACCAGTCACTTATGGGAAGTGGGGGAACAGGAAACAGGGGGAAGGCTGAACAAGCAACAGTTGTTCCCTCTCTGACCCCTCCCCCACATACAGTGCCACAGTGAGGCGAAGCGGGTTGCACTGCCCTGGCGAGTACCTGGGGCTCCACGCCTTACACCATAACAGGTGCACCAGCACAGGGAGTGGAAGCAGCTCTACCTGGTACACAGAAACACAGAGAGGCTGCCAAATTGAGGAGACAAATATAGCCTGAATGAAAGATCAAAACCCCAGAAAAAGAACTAAATGAGACAGAGATAACCAGCCCATCAAACAGAGCTCTAAACACTGGTGATCATGATGCTCGAGAAATGACAGAGTATGGCCACAAAATAATGAAGAAGCAAAGGCTATTCAAAAGGTAATAAAAATATCAGAGAGCCAACGGTGAAGAGAAGGAAGCTGGGTTTCAAATCACTGATTTGAAACAAAAGGAAGAAGTAAACACTCAACTGGAACAGAGAGAAGAAACATGAATTTTAAAAAATGAGGACAGGGTTAGGAACTGCTGGGACAACTTTAGACATATCAACATCTGAATCATAGGAGTGGCAGAAGAATAGGAAAAGCAAGAAATTGAAAGCTTATTCGAAAAGGTAATGAAAGTAAACTTCTCCAATCTGGTGAAGGAAATAGACATGCTACAAGTCCAGGGAGCTCAGAGAGTTCCAAACAAGTTGGACCCAAAGAGGGCCACACCAAGGCACATTATAATTAAAATGCCAGTGGTTAAAGAGAGAATCTTAAAAGCAGCAAGAGGAAAGGAGACAGTTACCTACAAAGGAGTTTCCATAAGACGTCAAAAGAGACCTTGCAGACAAGAAGGGGCTGGAAAGAAGTGTTCCAAGTCGTGAAAGGCAAGGACCTACATCCAAGATGACTTTCTAGCAAAGCTTTCGTTGAGAATGAATGGAAGGGCAAATAAAGTATTTCCCAGGTAAGGTCAAGTTAAAGGAGTTCATCATCACCCAGACTTTATTATATGAAATGTTAAAGGGGCTCATCTAAGAAAAAGAAGATGATCTAAAATATGAACAGTGAAATTAAAAACACAACTATCAACAACAGAATCTAAAAGAAACAAAAACAAAGGAAACAACTAGAACAGGGATAGAATGATAGAAATGGAGATCACATGGAGGTCTATCAACAGAGAAGGGGA
>PVKM010011718.1:0-32801 GCA_004027735.1 Carollia perspicillata | reverse complement strand
ATGAAAAAGAATATCATGTTCTGTTTCTGCTGTAGGAAACATGAATTTTCCACATAACTATAGTTTCAGAAAGAAATGAATTAGTTTATTGTTAATGATAAGAAATAACTTTTTCTCCTTCTAAAAATTAGCATGCAAGGTACAGGTTTTATAGGATGTAGGGAATCTCCTAGTTTTTAAAGTATAAAAACACTTTGAAAGTCAAACTAAATTGGACCCATTCCAGTTATTAAGATTTCTTTTAATGTTCTGCCTACTAGGGGCTATAATTCTTGTTTTCAATATTAATGGAGATGTTACTCGAAAGTTAAACTTTGAACTGAGAAGCATGTTTGTGAATTCTTTTAAAGTGGTTCTTTTATATGTAGCTCTTTTAAAAAGGAAGTTAACACTTAAGTATAAATTAATTCTTGACAAGGACCTTATTGAAAAAGGTCTTTTAAAAAGGGAGGTAGCTGTTAGTATCATACGAGAATATGAAGCTAGAAGAGTAATTGTTATGAGTTTCTTTATCTTTTATTTTATCCAAAATGGAAATGTCTCTCTTTTTTCTTATTATAAAAGCAATTATTAATGTTAAAAAGTATTCAAACAATACCAAACAGTATAAATTAAAAAGTGAAGTCTTCCTATAATCTTACCGCATCATGATGGCCACCCATTAGTTAAATATATATTCTTCCAGAATTTTCTTTTCAAATATAAACCTATATTGCCATCCATGCATGTTTTAAATAGGATTGATTATACCACATACATTATTCTTTGTTTTTTCTTATTGAATATTTTTTTATTGATCTAATTCTGCTTCAGTAATTACAGAGCTACTTCTTAGGTTGTTGATTTGTTTCTTTTGCTGTTTTAACAACAGTGTGTAGAAATACCTATTTTATATGTTTTATACAATTTTCTATGTCCCTAGGATAAATTCATACCGATAGAATTGTTAAGAGAAAAGTAATACATATTTAAATTTCCATATATCTTCATAAACTTCTCTCTAAAAGGTTTTACCAGTTTATTCTCTCATGAGTATTACATAACTACAAGCATTTCCTTTAAGATAGGGAACAAGATAGGGATGTCTGCTTTCACCTCTCTTATTCAACATAGTACTGGAAGTCCTAGACCTAGCAATCGGACAAGAAGAAATAAAAGGCATCCAAATTGGAGAGGAAGAAGTAAAACTGTCATTATTTGCAGATGACATGATAGAGAACCTTAAAGATTTTACCCCCGCCAAAAAGCCTACTACCAATGATAAATGAACTCAGTAAAGTAGCAGGGTACAAAATAAATATTAAGAAATATGTTGTAGTTTTATATACCAATAATAAAGTATCAGAAAGGGAAACTAATAAAATAATCTCATTCACAATTGCTTCAAAAAGAATCAAATACCTAGGGATATATTTAACCAGGGATGTAAAAGACCTACACTCAGAAAATTGTAAAACACTGAAGAAAGAAACTGAAGAAAATACAAATAAGTGGAAGCATATACCGTGTTTATGGATAGGAAGAATTAACATCATTAAAATGTCCACACTACCAAAAGCAATCTACAGAATAAACAAATTCGTATAAAGACACCAATGGCGTATTTCACAGAACTAGAACAAATAATTCCAAAAATTTATATGGAACCATAGAAGACCCCAAATTGCAACAGTGATCTTGAAACAGAAGAACAGAGAGGACCCAAACCACCTGGTATCAAACTATAGTATAAAGCAATAGTAATTAAAACAGCATGGTACTGGCATAAAAACAGACACATAGATTAATGGAATAGAATAGAGAGCCCAGAAATAAACCCACACCTTTATAGCAAATTAATATGCAACAGAAGAAGCAAGCACATATAATGGGCTAAAGATAGTTTATTCAATAAATGATGTTGAGAAAATTGGACAGATAATGTGCAGAAAAATGAAACTAGACCACCTTTTAAAAAATTTTATTGTTTTTTCAAGAACAGTTTTCTGCCTTTTCCCCTCACTCCTTCTCACCACCCCATACCTCTCCCCTCCCCCATTTCCACCCCTCCTTGTTGTTGTTCATATGTTTTTTATAGTTGTTCCTGTAAACCCTTTATCCTTTTCCCCCTTTATCCCCCTCTCTTTCCCTTCTGATCAGTGTCAGCCTGTTCTCAATTTCTATGTCTTTGGCTGTATTTTGCTTGCTTGTTTGTTTTGTTGATTAGGTTCCTGTTAATGATGAGATCATACGGTATTTGTCTTTTATCACCTGGCTTATTTCACTTAGCATAATGCTCTGCAGTTCCATCCATGCTGTTTGTTGCAAAGGGTAGGAGCTCCTTCTTTCTTTCTGCTGCATAGAATTCCATTGTGTAGATGTACCATAGTTTTTTGATCCATTCATTTACTGATGGGCACTTTGCTTGCTTCTACCACTTGGCTATTGTAAATTGTGCTGCTATGAACATTGGGGTGCATAAGTTCTTTTGGATTGGTGTTTCAGGGCTCTTAGGATATAATCCTAGCAGTGGAATTGCCTTTTTATGACACACACAAGAATAAATTCAAAATGGATTCAAGATTTAAATGTTAGACCTGAAACCATAAAAATCCTAGAAAAAAATAGGCAGCTCATAGTGATATTTTTTTAATATACTCCTTAGGCAAGGGAGGCAAAACAAAAATAAATAAATGGGACTACATCAAACTAAGTTTTTACACAGCAAAGGAAACCATCAAAATGAAAAGACAAGCCATGAAATTGGAGAACATATTCGCCAATACATCTGATAAGGGGTTAATATCTATAATTTATAACAAACTTATGAAACTCAACATCAAGAAAAAAATCCAATTAAAAAATGAGCAAATGAGCTGAGTAAACACTTCTCCAAAGAGAACATGAAGATGGCCAATAGACATATGAAATGATGCTCAATGTCACTAATCATCAGAGAAATGTATAATAACACCACAATAAACATCATCTGTCAGAAAAGGTATCAGCAATAACTCAAAAAACAAGTGCTGGTGAGGATGTGGAGAAAAGGGAACCCTTGTGCACTGTTGGTGGGAATGTAGACTGGTGCAGCCACTGTGGAAAGCACTATGGAGTTACTTCAAAAAATTAAAAATGCAACTGCCTTTTGACACAGAGATTCCACTTCTGGAAATTCATCTGAAGAAACCCAAAACACTGAGTCAGAAGACTATATGCACCCCTATGTTCATGGCAGTGTGATTTAGAATAGCCCAGATTTGGAGGCAGCCCAAGTGTCCATCAGTAGATGAGTGGATAAAAAAGCCATTTGCACATTTACACAATGCAATACTACCAATACTTGGCTCTAAAAAAAAAAAAGGAAATCTTACCTTTTGCCATAGCATAGATAGACCTGGAGAGCATTACGCCAAGTGAAATAAGACAGTCAAAGAAAGAAAAATAGCATATGACCCCACTCATACATGGAATCTAATGAACAAAATGAACGAACGAGCAAAATATAGACAGACTCACAGGTAGAGTGCAGGCTGAGAGCTGTTCAGGAGTAGGGGTGGGAGGCTGAGGGGCAGTCAGATGGGTTGAGCAAAAAAGAAAAAACTCATGGACACAGACAACAGTGTGCTGATTGGGGAGGGGGCATGAGGGGAAGTGGAGAAGGGGATGGGGGATAAATGGTGATGGACGGAGACTTGACTTGGGGTGGTGTATACATAGTACAGTGTACAGATGATGCGGTGTAGAACTGTGCCCCTGAAACCTGTATAATTTTGTTAACCAGCATCGCCCCAATAAATTCGATAAAAAGGAAAAAAGGAATGAAAAATGTATTACAAGTGTTACATAAGAAAGCTGTTTATTTTTGCCTTACTCCTTTACAATGCTGTGAATAATCAGTGTTTGCTAATCAGCAATGAAAAAAGAAATGTACTTCATAGGTTGTTAGAGAGGTCGAAAATGTCATATATTTGTTGGCCTTTATATTTCTCTTGGCAATAACTTGTTTATGACATTACCTCATTTTTTCTTAAGGTGCTCATTTTTCATATTCATAACATATATCCTGGATATATATTGTAAATATTTACATACTTTTTTCTTTTAACTTTATTGTGATTATATTTGACAAAAATATTTTAAAATTTGATGTACCCACACGTGATTCTTTTTGCTTATGGTTCTGGATTTTGTTTCCACACTGAGAATGGTAACGCAGCCAGCATTTCCTGGGCACCTAATAAGACTCTCAACATCATACCCTCATGGAATCTCAGAACAACCCCATAAACAGGACACTATTTATTTTTCTTTTGCAGATGATGGGTTAAGTAGCTTATCCAAGGTTAGTTTTATTTATTTTTTATTAAATTTATTGGAGTGACATTGGTTAATAAGGTCCTATAGGTTTCAAGTGTAATTTCTAGGACACCAATATATTGTGTTATGTGCCCACCACCCAGAGTCATCGTCTGTCACCGTGTATTTGGCCCCATTTTCTCCTTACTACCTCCCATACTGTTGTCCGTGCCTATGAGTTTCAGTTTTACAGGCCACATGTAAGTGATTTCATATGGTTCTTGGATTTTTCTGACTGACTTATTTTGTTTAGCATGATATTCTGAAGGTCCATCCATATTGTCACAAATGGTAGTATTTCACCTTCTCTCATGGCTGAGTAGTATTCCACTGTGTATATGTAACACATTTACCCAAGGTTGGTTTTAAATAATAGTATCACAATTCAAATATAGGCAGTTAGATGCCTCTCTAATCCCAAGATTACTGATGCAGATGACAAAATCTCTTCTATTGTTTCTACTTTTCTCTTTAAAAATTTTAAGTATAGTAATTCCTGTAGAATTTGTCCTTTTAAAAGTACAAGGTAAGAGCCTCACCGTTTAATTTCATTTTCATCTTCTACTTCATTTCTCTCTCTCTATATATAGCTGTGTCAATCTGTTGACTTCTTTTATTATTGTGTTCATACTATTTCTTTGCTAGTATGATACTGTCTAAATTACCCTCATTTTAGAATAGTGTTTATACCTACAGGAAGGTCTCCATTGTTATTTTTTTCTTTAAAACACCTTTGATCTATTACTACACATTTTTCATTCCAGAATCAATCTGTTAAATCCATTTGCAAACTCTCCTTTCCAATTAGTTTGTAATTGCACTAATTGTAATTGTGCAATTAACATCTTTACAATATTGATCATCTGATTCAGAAAAATGGTATGGTTTTAAATTAACAGCCTTAGTAAAATTATACAGTTGACTTTAGGTATTGGGCATTTGAAGTGCATGTGTATTCCTCGGTGAAGCCTTGACTGTGCTGATTGCTGGTCATACAATGGAATGCCACCTTGATAGTGGGCATATGTGAACTGCCGCTAGTGGTACCAACTTGATTTCCATTTTATGATAATGATGCTAGTTTATGGCCTCTTTTGTACACTCAGTATCAGAGAGTAAGGGAGGCTTTCAGGGTCTGATGACTAAAGACTCTACTCAATGAGGTAATAGTATCTGAAAACCCAGCTTCCTTCGATGATGTGTTTTGTTCATATGCTCATAATCGTTAGTTGATTTGAATTGCAGATATTTGCTTAAAATTATACGTGAAATCTTAATGGACATTAGGGGTCCAAATTCTTAAAAGCTTAACTACAAGTCATGTGGCACCCCTGAAATAGGTAGTATGTCACATTTAAATTGTAACAGAAATAGTTCTATGTGAACAGGCTTGATTTTTTTCCACCTGGTTATGGGTGCTTTTGCCATAGGTGTAGTGTGTAGGAAGAGTTTGGTATGCCCTTGAAATTGAGGGCCTCAGTGACGTCACACGCGGAAATTTTTTGCTGTTTCTTCAGTTGCTGCTCTGTGTCTCATGTAACTGAGAGAAAGAAGGCTTTAGTTTACATTTTCTTTACAAAGCATGACCAAGGACTGGAGAATTAGAAGGAATAGAGTGTCTTAGAAATTGAATTTCTAAAGAAATAAGAGGCCGGAAAGTAACTACACTCCTGAAAGAAGTCCATAGGGAGCCAGAAAAAAAGGAGAATAGTTCATAAAGATGGGAAAAGATGAAGGGCACCGAGACCAAAAAAATAATACTTAAAAAATGCTTGAGAGGAAGTTGGAGAATATGGGGATAGAAGAGGAAGAGGGGAGAATGGCAGCATGAAAAAAATGCAGCCAAGTCAAGATAAGGAACATGCAGCCAACCTGGTTGATGCTTGAAAAAATCTTTCCTTAAACTGCTGAGTATCCAAATACAGATGTTGTTGATTTCTCTTTAGCAGGGTGTTTTGGTAGGTGCGTTTTGAAGACTTCTTCATGGAACATTAGGATATTTTACTACCTGACTGGAAGTGAATAAACAGTTCAGAGGACCTCTGCCGTGCACATTTCTGAGGCTTCAGTATCCCCTTATATAGGTAAAGAGAGAAGTTATACACAGAGTTTGCCAAAATGACCACATGCTTCACACTTGCACTACCTCTTTTTATGAAGCTAAATTTGGAGTTTTCAAAACCTCCTGTTTAAAAATATATCCCCAAAGACTTCTGCTGCTTGCACATTTTTTTTTTCCTGTCCTGTACAACTTAGATCTTCATTTGTAATTCTTCTTGGAATGTTTTCCCTTTTGTGATGAGTACAAAAGGGAGACATCCACACATCCTTCATTGTGTTTCATGCAGGAGCATCCTAATTCTCAGATTTTAAGAATATATATGTTTTTTTTTTCAAGGCTAGAAACACATTTTACAAGAATGTTTAATTATGTATTCATGCATATACATGGACTTTTAAATATAATTGAATGAATAAAAATGAAGTTGCCACAAAATAGTGTATGCAGGCATTCTTCCCTTAAAATAACAGATACTTTACAAGAAAAAAAAACACTCTCTGTCAGATATTTCTATTACGTGATTTAAATTTTCTTATTAGATCTTATCTTATATCAAAGGGAAAATGTGTTTCTTGATTTTAAATAAGCCAGAAAATACATTTAAGAATGTGTTAGTTCTTTTAAAATAATACATTTCAACATAAAATAGTAATTTTATAAAATTTATTAGCAAACATTCAAAATATTAACATCTGTTCTTATTGTCAATAAAATTTTTTAAATTGAAGTTGACCAGTTCCAGAAACTCTCAAAATAAAACAAGAAATCTCTCTCTCCTAACTTGATTCATAATGCAATTCATTAACTTACTGGTTCTTTCCAAAATTCTAACTTACCTCTTTTTAGCTATCTTGAACTATACTAATCATAACATGTCTGTACTTTATTGTATAAGATAAATTTAGAGTATGTGAAGTTTAAGGCTGAAATGTTGGTGGAATTACTGTTTGAACATTTTTCTAAATGTGTGATTTTTTCTGCAATGAACTAATAGATGAAAATGATCTGCAAATTAGTGAGTTCTTAATGTGCTACCTCATCTGTTTCCAATTTAGGCCTTATTTAAATAGACTGCTATTAATAGGAGTTTTTAAAGTATATCAGATTTATATCGACAGTCTAAAATTTATTAGATGGAAAATGGTGGAAGGGGTTTGGAAGTCAGAAATATATGAAAAGTAGCTACACCTTAACTGGTGGTAACAGCAGTGCCAGAATTGTGGTAAGCTGGATGGATGGCATCTAATTACTTATTCATTTATTCAATAAACAGCATGACCTTTATACTGATGTAGCTGGCACTGGAATGTGTAGCTTAAAAAGGGCAAATGGGTTTTCTATGAGAGATGTCCCGGGATGGGGACAGGACAGCCACAAGTCCTCTGCAGAGAGGGGGACCCGGCCCCTGGGAGACATAGCAGACAGAGCGTCTATCAGCAAAGCTCAGGCCCCTGTGGGTAAAATGGCTCCCAGGAAAGAAAAGGTGAGGGGCTCCGAGCTGCCCTTTCAAAATTCACTCCTCCGAGGAGGAGTAATGGTGTCATGCTAGGAGCACTCCTCTCACAGAAGAGAAACTTCAGGAATGGGGAAGAAGCACTCCCCCCTACCCCCAAAAACTAACAATGTGTGGTAAGTTAGGGTTTATAAAAAAGGAAGTAGGGAATACTACAGGAATATAAGCTCATCTAGGGCCTCATGGAAACAAAAGTTAAGCTGAAAGAATAGGGGGTGGAGTTGGGGAAAGATTTTTTGCAGCAAGATGAGAGACAAGCTGATACATCTATGGAATTCAGAGCAGTTCGGCATGGCTGGTCACAGCCTAAATAAACTATGAGGCGGAATGGAGCTACAGCAGAGTTACAGGAGCTGTGACCAAATCTCAGAGTGCCTTGTGAGCCAAATTCAAGTGAATCAAGGGAAATTGGAAACGTTTGGAGAGTTTCAAATAGAGCAATGACATAATCAGTTTTGTGTTTCAGGGGGAAGGTCACTCTGGCTCTAGCTTGGAAGGAAGCAAAGCGAGAGAGAGGGCAACCGTTCGTGGTATGGGAGGAAAGGTTTATAGCAGATGTGCAGGGGACTAGCATACTTTTGTATATTTTGCTCTTGAAGGGCAAGTAAAGGTGTTTTGAAGGTTGAGGGCATATATAAGCATCTGCTATAAATGCTTTATATTTGATGTATTGATCAGTGAATTTATATTAATCTAGGGCAGCCATAAATCTAATTAGACTTTTCACCTTCTGGTAGAAACTTTCTAATACTTGTGAATATTTTCTTTAGTTCTCTGGCGAATCCAATTATTTGAGTAAAATTACTTCACAATTTGAATGAACATGTAAAAATTCACCGTTTACTTCTGCTGTTCGCCACCAGATGCAGCTGATATCTTGTAAGTGTTCTAGTTTATGAGAGAACAAAAGAAAGTTCAAGTTCATTCTTGGTAAGGCGCATTTCCATTGAAACTGAACTTGCTAAAAGTGCATAATCATACCCAAAATGCATTCATTGTACAGCCAGGGTTTTTTAAAGATGCTACCAAAATACAACCATTTAAAGGTTGCACTATTCAAAAAGATGACAATGTGTTATCAACATTCGTAGCTGCATATAGAGAGCCTGGAACCATATCTGATAAAACTTCCAAATTTATAGGAGAAAGAGTCCTTTGCAAAGATAATTTTGTGCTACCTCGTTGCAGGTCCCTCAGCATCAATTAAAAATGCAGCCTACTGCGTGTTGTCATTTTTCCTCTGTTAGAAATATTATTATATTGTTATTCTTACAGCTTTTGTGTAACATTAGCTTCCAAAGAAGTTTTCTAATATTTTGAGAACTTCCGTTTGCTCTGTACAGTTGAAACAGTGTGACCTGTTAGTGCTTACCAGATGAATTATGTCTTTCGAATGTCTCTTTTTCTAAGCCACTGTGCTAATACATTTTTTAATTCACTATCCCATGTGTTATAATAATTATACTTAAGTCTCATGGTAATCTTCTGTAGTTCATATGTGTGGCCAAAAGATTTCTTTGCATTTCTATAGAATAAATCAAAATAAATTTAGCTGGAAATGGCACCATGTGAACTGAATTTCTTTAGCTTGCAATTCCTAATCCCTGTGCTTTATCTGGCGCAAATGTTAATGTTTCATTGCCAAAGAATCGCAGATACCTTTAAATGCTTTGGTCACATGCACTTTCATAGAATAAAGGTGATTGCTTAATGCTCTAAGAATTCACTATTCCTATTCTGTTTTTTTTCTTATTGCCAAGTGTTTTTATAAAGAAAAATTTTCTTTATAACTAACTGCATTTTTATTTATAGATAACTTCATTGTTGAATAGCAGATGAACTTACCGAGAATGCAGCTTAAAACTCCATTTTTGTGATTGGTACACACTTCTTTGATTAAAAACCATCTGATAAGGTCACACGTCTTAAAACACAATTTCACCCAGACAACAATTCTGATGTTTTCTGACACTGTTATAAAGGAAATCCGTGACATTAGGGGGAAATATTTCTAGAGAAAAATAGGCAAATGGTGTTTCCTTCCCTTCAGTGAGGTTGCCTAGAAAGCTCAAACAGGCCGAGGGGGGTGACCATGACCAGGAAGTGAGAAGTCCCAGCACACCTCTGTTTTTTTTTTTACCTCTTTCCTCTCTGGTTCCATGTGCCCCCGGCTCTTGTCCCTGTGCCTTTAGTAGGAGGAAGGCTGGAAATAGCACTATGACTTTGAGCTCAGGAAGAGAGTTTAGTCTGAGAAAATTAGGCTGAAAGGGACAAAGTTTGCAGTCTTCTAAACTAGTCCCTATCTTCCTAAGGCCACAAGGTAGTAAAAGGGAACTAATATTAGTTAACAGCATATAGCTCTGTGAGCCTGTCATTCTGAGAGGGACTCTGGGGAGAGGTCAAAAGTTGTTATGACTCCCCAGAGGAGGGCCCAGGTTTTGTGGGTTATGGATCTTATATAGTTTGGGTGTCCTCTTTAAGAAAAGAGATGCATTCTTTTGTGTAGCCGAGTTTAAAAAAAAATGAAATCTTACCATTTGTAACAGCAAGGATGGACCTAGAGGGTATGATGAAGTCAGACAGAGAAAGACATATGCCATATGATTTCTCTTATATGTGGCATCTAAAGAGCAAAATGAATAAATAAACAAAATAGATTCATAGATTCAGAGAACAGACTGGTGGTTGTCATGGGGGAGGATGTTTGGGGAATTGGGTGTAAAAGGTGAAGGGATTAAGAACTACAGATTGGTAGTCACAAAATAATCTTGGGAATATAAAGTGCAGCAAAGGGAATATAGTCAATAATATTGTAATAACTATGTACAGTGCCCGGTGGATACTTGAAATATTGAGGGGATCACTTTGTAAAGTATATGATTGTCTAACTACTATGCTGTATACCTGAAACTAATATAAAATAATATTGAATAGAAAAACTGTAATTGGAAAATAAAATAAATAAAATAAAATAAAATGAAATAAAAAAGAAAAGGGATACAAAATTAGTGAAAATGTCTTGGAAGGAACCTATGCAAGTAATGGACCCTGAACTTAAGATTCATTAATTTAAAGTAAACCTACCTCTAGCCTCATTAAGTAAAAAACTGAATTGGTCCTGGCAAGTGTTGCTCAGTGGTTGGAGCATCATCCTGTAACCAGAAAGTTGCGGGTCTGATTCCTGGTCAGAGCACATACCTAGGCTGTGAGCTCATCCCTGGTTCAGGGGCTGATCCCCAGTCTGGGTGCTCATGAAGGCAACCAATTGATGCTTCTCTTGCATTGGTGTTTGTCTCCCTTCCTCTCTCTCTCTAAACAGGCAAATGAAAATGTCCTCAGGTGAGGATTAAAACAAAAAACCTGAATTGTTAATAAAGCTAAATATTTTTAAATAAGTTTAAATGTCACGTTCTTGGAGAAACTTTCTCTGGGTTCTTCCTTTATAATTCCACAATGCGAATAATTATCTGCCTACTTGTCTGTATTGCCCATTGGATTCTAAGCTACAGGCTGGTTGAAAAGTCTTGTCTAGTGATGCACCTGGTGTGCCCAGCATTGTGCTTGGAAGACTGTAGTTGTTTGAGTGAGAACGGAGGGATATTGAGATCAGGGTACTTTCAACACCTTCTAACAGCAGCTCCAGTGCTAGAGTTGATGGGCTAAGAGAGGCTCTGGTGCTATTATATGCAGAAATAGTCTTCATCAATCATGTGGACAGCAGCTGCCAAGTCCTGTTTTACCTGGTGTGTTATGTATGGGAAAGATGTCTTTCAACTATGCACAAAAATTCATGAAGAACAGGCTAGGAATCCATCCCTCTGGTAAGAGGAGTAATTATAACAGATCTGAAGGCAGACTACGGTATAAAATGCCCTCTGAGGATTTTTACCTCTCTTTGAATACATTGAAAAAAAATATTTCTTAAGACAAAAAGATCAAGGGAAAAACTCATGGAAGGCATAATTCAGAGATCAAATTCTTCATTTTGATGTTCTTACTTCATCAAACTGGGTAATTGATTTTAAACCTGAAGTCTGTCTACGGATTTTACAGCTAAGACATCTAACTATAAGTAAGAAAATATCATAATAAATGCCTTCTTTCTGATGAAACATGTCATGAGCTTAAGTACGTGAAGGGAGAAAAATGATGGCTTTTCTTCTTTCCCCCAAATAAAAGAATTCTGTCCTGATGTTTAGTGTCTATAAAATTTAAAATAGCTGGATTTGGCAAAAGGTAGTTATGTATCTATGGGGAATTATTTTTAATGTTTAAAAAAATGTAGGATAAATTTTACAAACACTATACTTGATGCCACCAAACAGGAAACACAATAGAAGAAGAAATCTAGGGACTGCTATAAGAACGAGATGTTGGAAAGATGGCAAGACCAGCTATGTGATTTGCAGTGCCCAGTGCAAAATGAAAATTTGGGAACCTTGTTTAAAAGGAGATTAAAAAAAGTCCAGACAACAGCAGAGCATTAGTCTAAGGGTGGGGCTCTGCTAAGCCTGGGCACTGTGCCCCCACCATGAAGCTGGCCCTTAACGATGCCTCTACATGCTTTATGGAAGCCTCTTGTAAAAGACCGCACTCTGTTGTTGCATGGTGCATTATAAAGAAAGATCCATGTGATAGATCTCTCTTTGTTTATCACCCTAAATGACCCACAGGTTTCCTCAGTCCAGGTTTTCTGATATCATTTCTTCTTTATTATTTTACTTTTTTAATTTGACTCTATGATTGGTTTTTGTATGCATTGTTAATAGGTTTTGTCTTTTTTGTTTTAAGCCATTTCAAATCCTCTCTTGGAAGTAGGTAAAATGGATAAACAAAACTCTAAAAAGTGACTCTAAAAGTTGATTTAAAAAGCCTATCATTGTCAACATTATTTACTGGGTGCATTAATAGCTTTATTAATGAAAGTAAAGCAGTCCAACAACATAATTATTTGTTAGAGACTCCATAACCTCAGGCAGAAATAATCTGGGCAACAGATGGATACATTCCAGATAAACAAGAGAATACAACCGAAACTTTAGTTTTAAAGACAAGCAAAAGTTAAGAGATGAAGGCCAGGGCTTGGTTTATACTTGGGAAAGGAAAAGCCATTGGGGACAAGCTTAAAGGGATGGACCTGCTGGCAGACAGCCCTTTGCTGGGGTGACGTAGGCTCATTCGGATTTAACATGGGCTCTTCTATTCCCTCAAGATTCTGGCAGCCTTCCCCCTGTCCCAGAAGAGCAGGGAGCCAGTCTGGTTTTGTGCCTCCCTCTTCAAGAATTAAATTGTATTGTCCTTCCAACATGGCTGCTGTGTTCAGTTGTGCAAGATTTTTCTCTGCACAGACCCATTGGGTGACAGGTAAGTGACATCTGAGTTCCCCACCTTGGGATGCTCAAGCCATACCTCCTTACATGGGGGTGGGATGCTATTCAAGAGGGGACACCATGTGGGCTAGTGTTTAGGACAACCTGAGAACCAGCTAAGTAGGCTTAATAGACAGTCTAAAAATTCAGCAGGCCTAACGCCTTTCCTTATTAAGAATAAAGAAAATTATCTGTAAGTTGGGAGCTCTAAAAATAAAAATGCCTTGAGTTACTTTCGCTGTGAATAAGTACTGGTTAAAGTGGAGTGGTAAGAATAGGGTTTCTATATAGTTTTGAAGGCTATGTTATGTGAAGAGGCAGAGCTGCTGTATATGAGTTGGTGGCTGGGGAACAGGAAACATGGATGCAGGAGAAGGTAGCTACAGCGGTTTCCACACCATTGGCTGTGGCTTAAGTCCCCTCTTCCAAGGGTTTTGTTAATTGAACTATTACTTATGTGTGTTCATGGAAGCACTGTTTGATTTGAGTGTAATAGTCTCTAAATTTCCCCTATCTTTTAGGTAGGAAAGAAATCATATTTGCATTCTGTTGTTCAAACTGATTAAAACAAGTAAAGCCGTGTAGGAACTCATGGAAAGATGCACTTTGATAAATGAGACACCATTTTTTTTTTGTAATAGCAAAATGAGAGTGGGTTGATTTTCCCTGAAGGTAAAATAGTGAGTGCATTTGTGATCTGTGCTGCCTTCTCATTACAATCACATGGCATGACATTTAAGCTCACACATGTAAAATGAGACTTAGCCTGCACTTTTACATGAACACACTGGTTACCTTCTGGGAAAATCTCACACTCACATAGCTCTCCTATCTACAGTGTTCTTCCTCCTTGATCCTACTGGGCTTGAAGGCCTCCTTCAAAAATATGGTGAGTGCCTGCCACGTGCCAGGCATGCTGCCAGCGGATATGAAACCTGAAGCCCCAGAGTTGCAGTAAATGTATGGTTATAGCCTCTCTTCGTTGTTTCTCCCCTTGTTACTCTAGTCACCAAGCCTCCAAATGTGCACCTATAACCACTGTCACCAGCCCCCAAGTCTTAGGAAAATTAAGGGCTTCTCTCTTTTGCTATCTTTTTGGTAAAATCTTTGCCTATCCCTCCCATCTGGAGCTAATCACTGGCTCCCTCGTGTTTCCCAGAGCACTTTGTATTTGACTTTTCTATCATGGTAAGTTTTATTCACATCTTTATTTTCCACTGGACTTAACTTTCCTGATGACATGGATTCTAACGAATCCTGGACTCTCTCCACTCCTCATGATACTAGCTAAATGTTTTACTCATAGTCGGTGCTCAAAAATAGTTTCTTGCATTAAATTGATTGGATTAAAGCAATGGTCTACCTGCTAACCGTTCAGGGACACAGACTTTTGGCCCTGTATGCTGTGTGGAGAGCCACATTGAGTTACCATCAGCATTATTAATTTGTATTTATTGTGCAATGGGAAGCTTAATGCCCAATCTCCTATCCCTGAACAAATGGACTGTTGTCTTTTCTGACCTCTTTCTAGTCCAGTATACTTGAAAACATAATTCCTGTGAATCTCTGAGCATAGCCTCATAATATAGACTCAGTTTTGTGTTCTGTACTATTCAGATGTATAGGAAGCTCTTCATTAAACTAAAGAAGCAAGCAATTGTATTAAAAACTATATACTGTCTTATTCGGACCATAAGACATACCTAGGTTTTAAAGGAGAAAAATAGGGAAACAAATTTTGAAGCAAAAAATGTAAAATATTTAATAGCATAAATAACAATATTTCACCAATGTAAATGTAAACAGAACTCAAACAGCAGCATTAACAACCATTATTCCTCCCAAATTTGCTAGGGGCAGGGAGTGCATCTTATAGTCTGAAATATATGGTAACTTTGCGAAGAGTAGTGCCCTAAAGCAGCCTTTGAATTCTGAGAGAGGTATTTCTAGAGGCTCCTTGTCAAGCTTTAGAAGTCCACCCTCGATTTCTCATGTCAGCATCATACATGATGCCCACATGTCTCAGGGAGCACCCCAAGAGGGCTTCTCCTCCAACAAAGTAACAGTGCCTAATAATTCAACACAAAATTCTAATTATTTTAATGGGATTATTCTGCTTCTTGGCTTATCAAGCAATTTGTTTTACACCTTTACTCATTATTTTTCATTTTTGAAGTCTTAAATGGAGGAGACGTGACAGAAAAGTTGTCCCGTTTCATCTCTTGGACCATTAATTATGGCGTGGCAGGTTCAGTACTGATGAGACCCCAAGAGAAATGAATCTTGTCGGGTCTTACTTGCTTTAACAGATTTCATTCTCTATACTTCAAACAAGTTTTCTGTGAAAACCATTAATCACCAACCTATGGATTAAATAGTGACAATAATGGAAATATAACCAACAACAAATTATTCATGGTTGGCTTCTCTAAGGATTTGACAGCTAATTTATAAAACAAGTTATTTTTATAGAGCAGGACTTTTGTGACTAAAGTAGAATTGCTTTGGCAAAATGTGCAGCATTATTTTGTAGTCTGTGTGGGAACAATGCATACAGAGACCTTCATCTCTCTCTTTCTCTACCCCTTTCCTTGCCACTTTCTCCAAGATTTCAACTGATCCTGACTCATTGCTAGGACGCGCCCTTGAAACAGTTACTAAGTTTGTTTTGGTAAAAGGCTATGAAATCAATTTTATGTTTGTCAGCTCAGGGTCCACAGTGGAGAGCTCTCAAGCTATAATGTAGGAAACTTGGTAAAGAGGGCAAAACAAAATTTCAAGGATTCTGTTGCAGGAGATGATGGCAGCTTTTCCGTGCAGGACAGGCATGCACTGGGGAGCAGTGGGAGGAGGGGAGGAGGTATTGTGTGGCCAGGTGGTGGAGGACTTTGGCTTTTATCCACAGCGCTGCATGTCCTCTCAGGACCACTAATCTGGGATACCCCCAGGGCTTGTAAAAAAATATATTTTTTTTCAGGATCCTTTCTTGGACTCTTGTTTGGATTCTCAGGGGTGCAACCCTGAAATTTGCATTTCAAACCAGTGTCCCAGATGATCCTTATCTCGCTGCTACAGATAAAGGAGAGAATTTGGTAAAACACCACATTTGTATATACTTAAGTATGTTTTGTTTAAATGACAATACTTTTGTGTGGTATAAAAAAGTAAAATATACATTTATTATTTTATCAAAGACTGACAGTGGAAATATACTTCTCAAAACCCAGTATTTCATGTGGACAGACAGTGGTATGCGGGTCAATGTTGAACAAGTAGCTCTCTGAAAGTGAACAAACCACACACAAGTCCAGTTTGTAGCAGCTGTTTATTTTAAGCTACCAACTTCACTATGTGAAATTGGGAAGTCATGTACACATCGTTATGTTGCGTATAGATAGTACTGCCATATATATATGGGTATATATATATATATCCAGTTTTTATAAAGTTAATGATTTAGGCTGACAGGAATTTGTGTGCCTGATACTAGATCTTTACCTTAAATATAACCATTGAATATTTTCAAAGCATGTTCTGAAACATTACTTTTGAGTCCTAAAAGTATTCTGTGACATTGCCATGGTGAGGAAGATAATATCAATCTTTTTTTGTGATGAGACAACTGAGACTTGGTGGAATTTATCCAAGGTTACATGGCTATTAAAAGGCAAAGCCTGCCTTAGAAGTTTCTAGACTACTTGGCAAGTTTTTTTCCTTTACACTACTGCTTAACAAGCTACAAGATGCATCCCAGGGGAGCTATGTGTACAATGCTGAGAGAATGACACTATAGATTTGGCAAAATGGTAATTCTGAGATACTAGTTGAAGGGCTTCTACCGCCCCATGCTTTCTTGTGTTATACTATTTGACGCGTCCCCAAGTCTAGACAGGTAAGGCGTTCATTCTACCCTCACTGCAAGAGTTTATTGCCATTTGTGAGCTCCAAAGATTGAGGGAGACAATTCAGAGAGTGGAGCTAAAGTCACCTAGAATAGCTCTAAATTGATGCCACTACACAATGGAGTACTACTTGGCTGTGAAGAAAAAGGAAGTTTTGCCTTTTGCCACAGCATGGGTGGACATAGAGAGTATTATGCTAAGTGAAATAAGTCAGTCAGAGAGAGACAAACACAATATGATTTTGCTTATATGTGGAATCTAATAAACAAAATAGAAACAGACTCGTAGATACAGAGAATAGCCTGACAGCTGTCGGAAGGAAGGGGTGTGAGGAGCTGGGTGAAACAGGTGAAGGGATTAAGTTTAAAAAAACCAAATGAACAAACTCATGGACGAAGATAACGATGTAGTGGTTACCAGAGGGAAGGGGGGGTTGGGGGAGGTAGGAAAGGATAAAGGAGGCTAAATGGTGACGGAAGGAGACTTGACTTGGGGTGGTGAACGCACACTATAGTGTACAGGTGACATATTATAGAATCGTACACTTGAAACCTATATAACTTTATTAACTAATGTATCCCCAATAAAATTAATAACAATTACAAAAGAAAACTTTTCAACAGCATCGTAAGGGCTGGAACAACAACAGCAACAACAAAAACCAAGTGTGGTCCCTGAGACCTACACCCTCAGCGTCACTGAGGAACTTGCTGCAGAGGCTCAGCCTTGGGCCCCCATCAGACCCGCAGAATCTGAAACTGAGGGGCTGTCGTTAGTGATGTGTAATCAGTAAGTAAGTGGTCTAGGAGGCTCTGGTGACTACTGGTATTTGAGCAGAGCCCTAGGTCTTACCCCTTCCCAGACCCAGAAACCCTGGAGATGTCAGGGAGTCTTGCAGACGAGAAGATCTGGGTGTCTCATTCCAGGCTGACAAAATTTTAATCAGAAATAACTGAGTAGAAAAAAATACAGTAAAGATGAAATTTTAAAGAATAAAAAAGGTATCAGAATTAATAGGGGAAAAAAAGAAAGAACTGAATAATTGCTAATTTGATTATATTTACTTGAAGTGACTTAATTGTCTGCTATTAGCTGGAATCAGGGATTTAAGGTAGATATTAAGTTCAGTTTAAAGGAAATTAAGATAGTTACCACTGCATGCACACTCAGGTTCATAGCTTATACAATTGAATTTTTTTATGTATACTTTGAATGCACTTGGAATTTTGTCCTGGAATGAAGCAAACAGATGAAGTGAACACACAGACCTTGGTACCTCATGTAGTGTCAGATGGCAGTTCACACCCTTGACTGAATTAAGCTTCATTATGTACAGCTGTAGGGCGAGCTGATAAAGCAGTTGAAAGAGTAAACTGTGGCAAAACGTGCCGCAGGTGACTTTTCCTTGGCCGTCGGCACTGTGGACTGGGGCCTGTTCCTAGTGGCTTTGACTTCCCTGACCTCGCTGATTGTGCTTTGTTCTTCTTCTTCAGCTTAGTGCCACTCACCATGGTCTTAACTAGGGTGAGCAGCTCACCCCAGTTTGCCTGGGATCTTTTCCCAGTTTTAAAATTAAAAGTCCCATGTCCTGGGAACCTCCTCGTCCCAGCAGACTGGCACAGTTGGTCACCCCGACCTTAACCCAGTTAAGACCACGACTGGGCTTGTCCTTTGCTTCCCTCCCCGGTGCAGGCTGACCTCACATCTCTGACAGGCTGGGGAAGTCCAGGGCAACAGGCTCCTGAGAGTTCCTGTGAAACAGTCACTTAGTCCTTGCACACATAACTAATGTTTGTACAAGGCATGGTTAGTAGTTATATTTAGCACCATGCTAAGTCTTTCTCACTGATGCGGAAATGTCCAGTCACATATTACTAACACAGCCAGATTAGTAACCGTAATTTATTGAAGTTTGGAAATAACTTGCTGTTGGATAACTTCATTTCAGAAAAATCACTCAGGGTAGACTTAAAATTTTAAAGCTGGGCATAACACTGGATGTGGATTATTTGTGTGACACCTGAAAGTGGTATTTTAAGAAAATTAATTCTGCCATTTGTGGAAGAGAGTACAGGGGTCCTGAGACATAGAAGGCTGGTGAGAAAACACATCTGTTAGTCTAGGATTGAGATAATAAAGGCACACTAGGGAGTTAATGGTCAGAAAAAAAATGAAAGAATTGTTGAAAGACATTTTGGGTGAAGAATGGACGAAGTACTAGCCTAGGTCATTAAGAGATTAATGGTGCCACTGATGAAAAATTAGGCAAGTCTAAATGTAGACAGTTGAGTTCAATTTTAGGACTCGTCAGTGTCAGGAACCCAGGCGACTCTACATAGTTTGGGACTGCGGTTAAGGCCTAGGAGGAGGGAGTGGGTGGCCTATGACCATTTGAGGTCTCTTATCAAAGGGGAGGGTTTGAAACCTTGGTGAAGGCATAATGTCCTTACATCAGTGTCACAGGTGATTGTCTGGCACAGACGGCTGAGTTGAGTGGTGTCAGTGGTTATAAATCTTTTGGTTGTTCCTCAGTACATTTTGATGCCAGGTAATTAACATTTATTTGAGATTTTATTGTGGTACCTTCTGTGATATTTGAGCAGTAGAAGTTTCAGTGAACCAATTAGGACAGCAAGCTTGATTGCACATGCTAATAAGAGGCTTCTTAATTAACTTTTTAATAATAAAAACATTATCAAGTCCTCAAGAGTTATTTACTGCCACAACGATTAGCAAATTAGGGTTTGAGAATACCTGTAATAGTCAAATCCCTTAATTTCTCTAGCATTCACAATTTGTAAAGCATTTCACCATTTATAATTTCATTTCTATCCGACCAAACCCTTCTTAGACAGGTGGCTTCATCTCTGATTTGTGGCTGAGTAAACTGAGGCTCAAAGGGACCACACTGCCTGTAGTCACATGGTGAAATCAACCTCAGGCAAGTCAGGTCTTCCCATTTCTTGGCCAGCATGCTTCTGGCAGCTGGCTGCCACACCTCCACTCTGGCGGAATGACTGGTCCCTCCAGTATTCCCCCAGCCCAGTGCAGACTTCAGAAGCTTGCAAAGATGTGCCTTCATTAATTAGAGAAAGACAGACGCTCCAAATGAAGAAGTTTTACGTGGAGACATACATCCGACTCTGCTCTAAGACGTGGGCACCCCAATTTTCGGATTCAGTCATCGTCACTGGAGGCTCAAGAATAAAAGTCAGGCTGATTGAGGGGAGAAGAAGGCTGAGCCAATTAAAGAAACACCCTGGGAAGCCAGGATTAAGAAGCACGAAGATGCAGATGAGTGAGCTGATGAAATTGCACCCCTAGCTGCAAAGCAGCACACTCACAGTGAAACCCTAGACGGTTCCACTAACTTTTAGCAGTGGGAGTTACATAATGTAATAATTAATTGTCTGTAGCTTCCAGGCGTATTAGGGAAGAACTGACTCCATAGGCAATTCTCCAGTGTTTGTGCTGGTCAGGAACATTGCCCGAGGCACTGATCTTCATAACGGTGACAATGCCTACAAGTGGTTTGCCCGGGGGTTTTAGCCCTGGGTACAGTCCACTTGTGCTAAGGGGTATTTTGAGTGTATCTTGAAGATTTTTCACTGGCCTTTCACTTACAGTGGGAAATTGCCTAGTTTATGACAATTCTTCCAAGTGTCAAATTTGACACTAATTTCTTGTCCCTGAAAGACAGAGCCTACAATGAAAGGTGACAGAATATCTCCCCTCACCCCTGCTCCCAGTACACTAGAGAGAAACTAAGATCGTGTGTGCAGAACAGAAGGCAACATCCTTTTAAAACAGTTGAAACTGCCATTTGAAATAGAAGGAACCCCATTTTATCCGGGTTGCTTTGAACAGACCCGACTCTCACAAAGGGGGAATATGTATTCTGACTTGGAAAGGAGGAGCTCTTGTAGCCACACGGCATGAAGGGGAGCTCGGAGAGAGGCTGTGAGCGGATGAAGGCTTCTGCTCACCGGGGCCATAGGTTTTGTTTTGATGTCCATTAAAGCTGGCCGAGGACTTTGTGAAAACTTTGAGCTGCCTTCCTGACCGCCTCGGTTTCTTTCCTTCGCCCATCATAGATCAGCGTCATTGACAACCCTGTCCTTTTCAAGTGGTAAAAGAAGTTAAAAATAAAGTGCTATTTCAGATGTACCTTTGATTTTCTTCAGAAAACTTTTCGGACGATAGGAAAGAGAAATACAGTGATAAATCTGAGCAGAGACCTGGCAGAGTTTTCCTGTAGTTTCATAAAAAATGGGCCCAGCTTCAAAAGTATTAAGTTGCCACGGGAGAACGGGAGTGCCTTTGGGGAACACTTAATAGTTCCCGGAATTTCACTTTCTTTTTATGATAATACAGGATAAAATTTCCAAGGCAAAAAAAAAGAAGACAAATAATGTTTAAAGGAATATTGCATGAAGTGTAAGAGGTGACATATTCAGGAAGAGTAATCCTTCACAGCTCGCCTTTGCTGTAACTTGTGCTGTGTATTTTCTCTGGACAACTTGGACTTCATCCAGGACAGCACATTCCAGGGGTTCTTTCCCCACCGACTTCCACAGGGCTGAACGTGATACGAGCATGCACCCCATATACACATTTCTGATTCCAGCCCCTTAGTTGCATCCCTTGCTGGTCCTTGCATACAGGAAATACAGACCTGCTTCAGAACCTTTGCATTTCCCTGACCCTTTTCCCCAGGATATTTGCAACATTTGCTACTCCTCTTTTCCTTGCACCCTTGGCTCATGTGTCACCTTTTTATTGAGGCCTTCCTTGGCCATCTGAAATTAAATAGCACCACTACCTGAGGTGCATTCAGGGTCCAGATCACGAAAGCTTTACCCCAGGAATTCGGGGATATTCTCAGGAGACTTAGGGCTTCCCAGGGCCTAGAATTGAGGAGTGGGTCCTGTCTAGGTCTGATGAGTCAGCAAGGCCCTCAGTTGGGCTAAATGTGGGTAAGTTCAAAGCACAGATACTTTCTGCTCAACTATGCTATTTATCAGCTATGTTTCCTTAGCCATCTAGGTTGTCAGTTGCTACTCCACAAAATTAAGTGTATATGGAAAATTGAGAGAGCACATCTCTTCTCAAATGAGACTGTGACCTACTAATGTTTTTTAGAGTGGCATTCTCTCCGAGAAATGTCCTATTATTGCCATAGACAGGTTTATAGCCTTCCCTGGTATTTAACAGAGAAAAGATATCTTCCCCTTCCATAAAGCTCTTTTTAATTGCCTGTATTTTTTTCTGCTTTTAGCTTTTCAGGGGTTGTTTATAGCAGTTTATATGAACTAAATGGTGGCCTCCCCCCATTGCTACCTCCTTGTGGTTTTCACTATCAGTCGTCACAGTAAGACAAAAAAATAAAGAAAATGTGTTTTTTATTTCATTAGTAATGGGACCACCATACAGTTAAAAGCCCAAGTCAATAACACTTTAGTATAACTTAGCTAGAAGTTTTCTGGTTACTTGGCTCACCTATGGTTACATGCCACGTTTGCGTTCCCTGACACGGAACTGCCTAAGCATCAGATTGGTTACACCCCTGACTGGATGCGGTTGCTAGTTATAGTATAAGTCTCAACATGCCATAGCTAATCGAATAGTAAGACTTTCTTCCTGGGCCAAGAAATGCAACCACTTTCAAATATATGCCATAAGGAGGTACTATGTTGTGGAGGAGGGCAAGGAGGTGCAATGAGTCTAGCTGGAGACTGGGCTGCTTCTATTAATTATCCATCTTCTGTTAAATAAGGCCAGCTCAGTTCTGGGGTTCTGGCAAACCTTTGGAAATAGCATGGATTGAGTTTTAGATTATGGCCTTGGAAGAGCTGGCTTCCAGCCCCTAGTGAGGGTGCTCTACCTGTTTCAGACCCTTCTGAATCTTGTGTTTTTTTCCCAGTCCGCGCTGAGGGAAACATCAGGATATCTGCTTGTCGCTCCTGAGCACGCAATGCTCTGTCACATTCTCTGACTCGGAATTTCCTGATTACTGTGTTTCCCCACTAGCTTGTGGTTCTTTCAAGGGGCTTTTTTGAACTTATAGCCTACCTTTAGCCATATGTAGGCCCTTGATACCCCTTGGTGGAGAATCAAAATTGTGTGATTTACAGTTTTACTTTCTTATCATTAATTTTTATATTATTTTTGCATGGGAAAATATTATCAGAATAAATCAAAGGAAGCAGCAAGCGTCTAACTGGCTTGTTTTGAGGAAAAAATAATTGGATGGGAAAGTGAGGGGTATAAAGTTGAACTTGAACCCTTGAGTTGATCTAATCTGATAATGTATCACCAACAACCTATAATATTTCCTCAATTTTTTTCTGGTGTTCTTCGTCATTTTCATCCTTAGAGAGGAATATATAACATATTTCTATCATTCTCTGTTCTTAAGAATTAAGGCCAGTATTAATTATTTTCTCTTTGTTTCAGAGTAAAATTTTACTACATTTGTATGATAATTATACCTTTTTATATTTTTCTTTTTCTGCCTTCTGCTTTCCCCCTATGTCCTCACTTTAGATGCATTTCTCACATTTTCCTTAAATGTTCCTGTTGGCTCTCGAGTCTACAGTTCAGTTTCTGTGAATCTCTTGGTCTATTATGTACCTTTAGAATGGAAAAGAGAGCATACAACCATGCATTCTGTGTGATTCCGTTATTTGGAAAACAAATATTTTGTTTTAGCAATTTAAGTATAAAAAGATGGAGGGCTAAATAGCCAAATATTGACTATTGATTATTTGAGAGTGGTTGGAATTTTGATAACTAATAGTATTTTCTCTTTTTTCTGCGCTATTTCATTCATTTGTTCTTTTAATGTATATTTTTATTTTCTAATATTTTTATATTATTAACGTTAAGAGCAAACACTGAGTAGGAAAACACATTTAAAAAGTTCTATGGACATAAAGAAATGGCGAGTTCAATGACTTGATTTCAAATCATATCAAATTGCTCATGCTATAAAATTCTTCTTAACATTTTTTCTGTGGTTGTGAGAACTAGATTCCAATGCCTACTTCTTTCAAGTTTTGGAGGGTGTGAATTATGTCTTCTTTGGAGAGTCAGAATGGCTCATTTTTTGGTCAAAGTTATCAAGGAAGGAATTCAGTTCGGGTGTCCCAGTTGAGTAGTGATGGCTTCTAGACTCTGGGTAAATCTCGATGGGATGGCTGTGCTTCCAAATTCCACTGACAATGGAGACTATCCCTTCACTGCCTGAGAAGTTCCCACTCAGAGGGGTCCTGTTGAATGTGTTCTAAACAATATAACCAAAGCCAGAAAGGTAAGCTTGGGGAAGAAAGCAAGGACCTAGGCTAAGACCAGCTCCTCACTGCACCCCACACATTGGTTTTGCTTACTGGAATGAGGTATAGAGCTATTTTAAATTCCTGTAGAACACAATGGTATCAATAAAGTGCAGGCCTTGTTAGAAAAATATATTTTATTTTTCCATTTGTGATTGCATTAAGCTTCCGTGAAAATGGAACACACTAGTTTCACAGCAGGAGAAGATAGATACAGCAAGATTAGTAGGCGAGATGTTCAGGATTGGAAGGATCTCTATGGCTGAAAGTGAGGTAATGATAATGATTATGTGATAATAGTACTGTTGTGCTGTTTTATGAGGCAGTAATCCCGCTCCCAAAGCAGATAAACTATGGGGGTGAAGGCTGAGTTTATCCCATGGAGGGGAATAGATTGTTGCTGAATAACCCAGCATGACAGTAAGGCTCTCTCTCTTTTTTTTTTTTTTTTTTTAAAGCAAGAGCTTAAATGTAAGCTTTAAAATAAAATGAGTAATTTCCCATGAGCTCTTCCCAAGTGAACAGCTGAGCAGGAGTAAAAGAAAACTGAATTGTACAGGAGAGTGGGGGACTAGAGGGGTAGGAGCGAGATTCTTTTTAGGCAACAGGAACCAGAGTTCTAGTAACAGGAGACAATATTTCCAGGACCCAAAACAAAACCCCACTACCGTACACATTGGCAGCTGAAATGAAGTGGTATTTTTTTTTTTAGAAAAGTATTAAACTGCTGCAAAATGCAAACAGATTTTCATTCATCTCATTTGCAGCCTCTGTTCATTTCTTGACGAGTTCATATGTGAAAGGGGCTGCGTTAGTTACAACAGCAGTTACAGACAAATGGCATAATATTCTTGCCTTCTATGAGCTTACACATCAGTGTTGCTTAATAAGATGTTGAAAGAGCTCGATTTTCAGTGTTGCTTTTGTGACTAGGTTTGACCAGAGAGCGAACCTCACTCAATCTTGGAGATTTCTCCTTCTTCCTCTGTGTACAGGAGCATCTCAAGGCCCGTTTGGTTTTAGAAAATGGAGGATGGACGGGACTTGATCCTCAGTCCATGCTCGTCACTTCTCCGGGGCTCCTCACTTAGGCATGTGGTGTCAATTCGATTTGGGTGGCTCCACTGGCAGCTGGTTTCACTCTGCGACAGCTGGGAAAATTTTGCTTCAGCTCCCGAAGCTTTAGGGCTTAGTGCTAATTCTTTCTTCTTCACGGCCGCCAGCAGGCATCAGCTCAGAAGCTTCACTATCAAATGGGCTCATCTATCTCACACCCTGTAGAATTGCATTTCCTGTCTTTCCTAAGTATCTGGAAACTATTAGGCCTCGCAGGGGATGGGGCCACTTCGAACCCTGAGACCTCATCTGCTCCCCATTTTCAGAGAAAAATTCTGGCTCAGCAGCCTCATGGGCTTTAGCCTCCCAGGGCAAAGGCCCAGGAAGGAGTCGTCTTGGGGAAACCCACCTAGATGCCCCTTTTTTTCAGACTGATCAGTCAACTAATCACTCAGAAGAGGTCAACCGCAAGGATACTGAAGATAACTTTTAAGGTTATCTTCTGGGGAACGTGGTGATGAAAAAAAAAAGAGCTTTTATTTTTCCTTAGTAAAGCCAAATTAAAAAAATAAAGCAAGACTAACTTACATCCTCAGGAGGTTATTCTGCCATACTGAATTCTCCACGAAGTACCTGTTACACTTCAGAGGGGGTGTCGGGACTGTTTGTTCACCATTGAATTCCTAAAACTTCACAAATTGCCTGGGTCATAGTGGGCTAATCTATTTTTTCACACAAATCAGTCTGTTAAATAGTTTCCAGAAATTAGTTGCCATGACTGGTTCAGCCATTGCCCATCTCTGGGGACACCAGAGAGCATTTATTCACAGGTACTGTTTACAGAGTGTTTGTGGGCACCACGCACTTACCTGGGCACTTGGACCTTGGACTCCATCACTGAACATAGTAGGTAAAGACCTCTGCCTTCATGGAACTTTCCATCTAGCGAAGGAGACGACAATACATATGTGTTCAATAAGTAGGTTATACAATGTGTTAGAAAGGTAGGAGAGAGCAGGGTAAGAGGAATCCACAGTAAGGAGCAGTTTATGGTGTAAACGGGGTGGGCAGGATTTGCCTCATTGCCACCGTGATCCTGAACAAAAACTCACAGCGGAAGGGAGGTAGGCAAGTGGGTATTTGCGGCAACAGCACTCTCTGGGCAGAGGAAACGGTGACAGCAGAGGTAGGAAGCGTGCTTGACATTTTTTCATTTGTAGCGTAATACATATAAAATTCACCATTTTAGCCATTTAAAAGTGTACAGTTCAGTGCCATGTAGTACATTCACCATGTTGTTCAGCCATCCCCACTATCTAGTTCTAGAACATTTTTCTTATCTTAAAAGGAGACCCACATAATAAAGCACTCATCCCATATCCTCCTCCCTGCCCATGACCCTGGTGACCACTAATCTGCTGTCTGCTTCTATAGATACCTTGGCATTTCAATGAAGACCAAGAAGTGGCCCTGGATGGTGTAGCTCAGTAGACTGAGCACGGGCCTGCGAACCAAAGGATCAGGGTTCGATTCCCAATCAGGGCACATGCCTGAGTTGCAGGCCAGGTCCCAGCAGGGGACGCATGAGAGGCAACCATACGTTGATATTTCTCTCCTTCTCTTCTTCCCTTCCCCTCTAAAGATAAATAAATAAAATATTGTAAAAAATAATAATAAATAAATAAATAAAATAAAATTATAAAAAAAATACCAAGAAGCTAGTGTGGGCTGGAGCATAGTAAGTCACAGGGAGGTTAGCAGGGGAGAAAGTCACTGAAGAAATGGAGAGCTGAATCAATTTGAAGCTAGTGTGAGGACTATGGCTTTCACTCTGATTGACATGAAGAACCATTCCAGAGTATTAAACTGAGGGATGAAATGCACCTTGGGAGCCTCGATGAGGGGAGTGTGTGAGACAATGTGGAAGGAAGAAGATGAGTCTAGAGGCAGGGCTACGTTGGCGGTAGTGCAAATGCTTGGAAGGGGTTGATGTCTAGAAACAATTTTTAGCAAGGGCCAGCAGAACTTGCTAATGGATTTGGGGTGTGGTAAAAACACAAAATCAAGGATTATTCCAATGATTCTGACCTTCGTGACTAGAAAGATGAAGTTGCCATGAACTAAGAGGAGGGTATTGCAGCACATTTTCTGGGGGAATATCAGGAATCCAGTTTGGGCAAATCGAGTTCGAGATGTATGTTCATCCAGAGGAAAACGTCAAGTAGATCGTTTGACTCGTGTGTCTAGATTCTAGAAAGCAGCCTGGTGTGAAGATAAAATTTGGGGTGTCATTAGCATAGACATGTGTTTAAAGCCATGAGAATGGGGGTGGGCACTGGGGCATTTCTTACTTCAGTGGCGAGAGATACAGAAAGAGCCAGAGAAGCAGGAGACACAGCAGGAGGCAAGTCACGGGTGTGTAGTGTTTGGGAAGCCAAGTGAAGAAACTGAACCGAGGAGGAAAGAGTGGTCAGCTCAGGGAGATGTGGCTGCATTGGCTGACTCCTGGACCTAGCATTTCGCGGGGCAGGCTCAGTGGCGTGATGAGGTGGTAAGTGAGATTAGAATAGGTTTATGGGGAAAAAGGAACCGGGGGTAGGGAGTGAGACAAATATGTGGAGGATTTTCTTGGAAGAGGGTGGAAATAAATGAGCCATGCCCCCTTCTTCAACTTTTACTAGAAATTTTGTCTCTTATTTTATAACATAGTTATATAGTTAATTCATGCGGATGATACTTTTCTTTGCAAAGGGCTCTTTCATTTTCTTTGCCATAGATTCTAAGGACGATCCCTGTCATTTAAAAAGAAAGACAGATTGTTTAGCAAGACAGAGAGGGATAAGAAACCTATGAAAGGAGGTTCTTTCTGAATTATGAATAATAAACCTTATATTCTACAAAATAAAATGCCTTTAAAAACTATCCCATAAAGTTTGTGTTCATGTCCTTCTTATAAGTTAGTTTATAAGTATTTCAGCAAAAACTAAGAAAATTTGGAACATTTTAAAGTCATGGAGAGAATCTGAATAGTCTTTCCTCCCAGCCCCTTGAAAAAGCAGGGAATTATAAGCAGTGCTTATTTTAAGGCCTTTACAATGCTTAATTTATTTAGGTACATAAAAATGCATTATGTATAACTTCACTAATAAAGTTTTGTCTGGGATAATTAAATTTTTAAAATATGGTAGATTAAGAAAGCAATTGCAAATTTACTAACTGAATTTGCTAGTTGATGTTTTTAATTTTTTAAATCACAAAGGGTTCTAAAGATGCTGAAGTGAAAAGAATTTAATTTTCTTACACGCTCCAGAGAATCAAGAAGCAGATCAACACTGGACAACCATCAGTACTTACATTACAAATAAACAGACTCTGTTTTAACTAGTTCTGTGCTCTTGTTCATGTTAAAAAGTTTTGGGGAAGGTTTTTCTGAAAAGTAGCTGTAAGGAACCCTTGCATTCATTAGACATGCTATTTTGACATTGAACTCGGTTGAACTGTTTGCAACTTTGAGCCATCCCCTTTCACAGTGACTTCTGGTGTACTGTGTCATGCCTGGCTTGTTTCTTTGCCAGTATAAGGGATGAATGAGTGTTTATAAATGTCAACAGATAATTTTGTGGGTGCCTGAAAACTGAGGAAACTGAGGATTGAGGCATGCTACTCTGCTGTTTCATTTGATAATTGTTTTACAATCTAAGTATTTTCCAGTACAGGTCAGTTTCTTTCATGCACTGTATGAGATGGAGGAAGCAGAAATGGGAGCAAGAAAAGTCTTAGAGAATTGATTCTGCAACGGTCTTTTCACCAGGCTGCGGGAGAGAGAGCTGATTTCATGGAACACTTATTGAACATCGCCCGTGTGCCAAGCATCGTGTTAAAGGCTGTGATGCACAATGAGACCTAGATTAATTCATTCAATAATTAACTTGTTTATGTAGTCAACCTTTATCCAGCATCGTTTGAATCATTCAAACAAATATATAAAGGTCAGTCTGCAGCAATTGAAATAGAAAAAAAGAATTATTTTTTGCTTTGTAATTTTACCTTATGAACTACTATGCTACCTGATATCACTTACATTCCTAGTTTTGAATGTAAGATTCAAACATTCTGCAGCTGGAATCTTGGAGTTGGGGAAAAAGCTATCACTTGTTATTCCAAAGCTCATAAGAAAAAAATTAATTTTTTCTTTTTTATTGAATTTATCAGGGTGACATTAATTAATAAAATTATCTGGGATTCAGGGACACAGTTCTATAAAAAGTCATCTGTATGTTGTATTGTGTGCTCGCCACCCCAAGTCAAGTCTCCTTCCATCACCGTTTATCTCCCTGCGCCCTCTTCTGCCTCCCCCAATATTTTATTTTTTCATATTCCTCTCTTTTAGGATACATTTTTTAAAAACTGGCAAAAATGGAATGTTTTACATAGAAAATTTAAATTTTCTATTTAAATCTTCATTTAAATCGAAAAGAGGAGTTATTTCTTAAATTTCCCTCAGGTGGGCAAGCCAGTTGGCGTTCGCTGCTACCTGCAGCCATCTACCTTCCCACCCCCAAATCAACGCCTCCTTATCAATGATTGATCTTTCTGGTTTTCTAGGGAACGCATCAATTAAATAATTAGGTAATTGGGCACCTAGTATCTTTGACATTTCTTTTTAGTACCTGTTAATTTCCTCGTAATGAATAGGTTATATCCTCCTGCAGGTAGAAAACTAAGTAAATAGTTTTGAAGTTAGGATTTAACCCATTACAAATATGCCTGCTAAGTTTAGACAAAATTCTGCCCCAGGAGCTGAAGGGATAAAAAATAAAATTAGTGTTTTTCCGGCTCTGAAGGAACAATCTAGTGAGAACACAAAAAGGCACCACACATTATTTAGATGGAATCACACTAAAAAGTACCCTGCCAATAAATAAAATAAAGTAAAATGGGAGCAGTAGTGGACTATTGACATCAGAAGGAAAACCACAGCATGTGTGGATATACTTGTGGAAAGATTGTGAAATGTCTAATCTCTCCGAATTATCATATTATTGAAGTTGGGATGGGCCTGTGTGAGATAAAGCATTAGAGCCAACAGCACTGAGTTTAGAGACAGCACTGAGTTTAGCATCTAGAATATTGAATATTTTCATAAAACCTTTCTAAAGTATCTGTGTTTTAAGTGGGTGGTTTTACAGAAAGTAGTGTCTTGGTAAAATACAACATACTTCCTGGGTGACCCAAAACATCCTTTGCATGTTCTTCCAGTAAAATCTGAATCCTGAGCAAAGGCAAAGAGGGTGCTTCTCACTGGGCCACCTCCCAGCCTCTATGTTCCTGAAACCAGCAGTTGCCATTGGCAGCTGTTAACCCTTGCCTTTCTGCCATTGCATTTTTCTCACCCATAATTACGGGTTGAATATGCGCATTCCTTGATAATCACCCACCTGAGGACAGATTAGAAGACCACTCTGTATGTTTAGCATTTAGATGGGGGCCTGGCACAAGGGTCAGTGCTCAACAAATATTTTTAGTGAATAAGTCACCATCCAAATATCAAAGCCTTTACTATATTACACTCTATGGTAGAATTTGGGTCAGGTAGAGGGCAGGGAGTCTCTGAGAACAAATTTTTGTTACACTAATGAAAACAAATGAAACCAACATTATCCATTGATCCTCTGAGCCTTTTAAGGTTGGACTTTACCTGCAATTTATAAAATGATGTATAGCTTTTAATATTGTGTTTAGTCGATGCTTTCACCTCATTCGCAAATTTTTGTTTAATGTATGTGCTTTAACTATCTGAGTGATAACAGGTGAATGGCTTTTTATGCATGTGTCTGTGGTTGTCAGACTGAGATATTTCCCAGTTTGGCAAATACTACGAAGTTAGCATCAGAAACTTGTTTTGTTGTAGTTGAGGTATGAGTTTAAGGAAGGAAATTATGTGCACAGGAAATGCTTATGTTCCTTGAGAGTATGCTCTGCAAAAATGATGCTTTGCAGTTTTATATCCCTCTCGATTTTCGCTCCTATTACTGTCATCAGAAAATATCTACAAATAATTTTGGATGCCAATTAGCTGGTCTTAAGAACACTCAGTATTTATCAGCACAAAGCAACATAAAGTCAGTAAAAGATAAAAATCTTCTGCCTTCATGAAGTTAACTTTTCAAAAGAGAAGTTGAACCAAAACTATTATGAAATATCTGAGGCCACCCACACAAGCACCGTGTGGAACTGTGACCCGTGGCAGTGATCCTCAAATCCAGAGCACTGGTGTGAGTCACTGCGGTCGCTGATTCCCGGGCTGGCCTGGAGGTCTGGGACCCGCCGTCTGAAAGCTGGGGAGTGTGTCAGCCTCTCCAGTCTGCATGTGTGACACATAGCATTCTCTGAGTCATTAATGTTAACATTATACATATAAATCTTAGATATTTAGTAATTTATACAAGAGTATTTTAACTATATACTCTATATAATGAACCTATCATATATGTGTACACACATATATCTCTACTGTATATATGTTATATTTAATTGTACACTCTATATAATGAGTCTATCATACATATGTATACATGTATATCTCCAGTATTTATGTATGTATGTATCTATCCTATATATCCTAAGGTGCATGAAACATAGTCAAGAATAACATTAAAAATACACAAATTAAGAATATTATTGCCATGATTCAAAGAAGCTATCTATAATCCCTACTTAGCACCTTGAATTTATTTTTTTGTTTGTGTCAAGCCAACTAAAAGCCAAAGCACACTTATAAAAGCAATGAATTGATTATGAAAGGTAATAAAGCTGGGGAACCTGTGCCTGAAATCACACATTTCTCTTTATAAAATGTATATTAAAAGAGAAATTGTTGCCTTGGCTGGGTAGCAGTGTCATCCCCATACACCAAGGGTGCATGTTCAGTCCCTGGTCAGGGCACATATAAAAATCACACCATAAATGCAAGGTTAAGTGGAAGAACAAATCATTGTTTTTTTTTTCTCTCTCTCCCTCCCTCTTCCTCTATCTAAAATCAAAAAATAAGTAAAAAGAGAAATTATCATACATTCATGTTTAAATTAGAGTAGGTGAGGGTAGGAGGTGGGGATGGGGGAGCAGGGGGTGTGGTGGTGTGAAAATGGAGACAACTGTACTTGAACAACAATAACCAAAAAGAGTAGGTGACCATGACTACCAAGCTCCAAATCGTGGTGGTCTAAT
>PVKM010011717.1:0-32753 GCA_004027735.1 Carollia perspicillata | reverse complement strand
TCTTGCAGGCCCCAAGGTGGACCCCCAAGGTATCCTGCCTTCCAGCAGCTGGCAGAACCTCAAGCAAGCTCCCAAACCTATGTCCTGATGCCAGCATCTGGCTACCCTCCCAAGTGGCACACCATCCTTCAGAACCCAGAAGGGACCCTGGCAAGTCTCAAAGCAGCACCCATTATCTAGCACTCAGCAGGTGCCCAGTATGTCCCCAAAGTGGTGACTCCCACTAACACTTAAACAAATGGCACTGAGTTGCCCCAAAGCAGGTTCAAGGGGCCAGCCCCCACACACCAACACACTTTCAACAGTAGAGGCTTGAGCTCACAGCCACCCACACCAGAGACTTGCCATGCACACTGGCAGCAGGCATGGCCAAATTCCATAGCCAGCCACACACCAAGCACCCACATCAGTGGTGGCCAGGCTTCACGGTAAGCTAAGTCAGAGGCCAGACCTTCCCACAACAGTTGGGTCTGGGCTTAATAGTGCACTCAAAATAGTCATAGACCAACCAATACAGAACATGTGCAGGCAACACTGAACACCCCTGGATCACCTGGTCCTGGTAGGCAGGGGAGACAGTGCTAGTGGGCTTCACAGGACACCTTCTCCATCAGGCCTGTAAGACATAGCTGATTACATAATACATAGAACAAACACAGTCTTAGGCAAAATGAAAAGATAATGGAATATACTCCAAACAATGAATTAAGACAAACATCCAGACAAAGAACTAAATAAAATGGAGATCAGCAGTCTACCAAAAAAGTACAAAGTAATGATTATAAAAGTACTCACTGAACACAGAAGCATGGATGAGTACACTGTGAATTTCAAAATAGGGACAGAATATATATATGTAAAATCAAGAGTGAAGAATACAATAAATGAAATAAAAAACACACCAGAGGGAATCAACAGCAGATTAGATGATGCAGATGAATGGATCATGGGAGACAAGGTAAAGTCACTCCACTAAAACAGCAATTTAAAAAATTTAATAAGGAGAATTTAAGGGACTTTTGGGATAAAATCAAACATATTAATAGTCATATTATAAGGGTTCCAGAAGGAGAAGAAAGACAGAAGGGTACAACCAAAACCTATTAAAAAAAATAATGGCTGCAACCCCCCTCCCCCAACCTAATAAGGGAAACAGATATCCAAGTAATGGAAGCACAGAGAGTCCTAAACAAGAAGCACCCAAAGAGACCCACACCAAGAGACGTTATCTTTAAAATGAGAAAAGTTAAATCGAAGAGAGAATCTTAAAAGCAGTAAGAGAAAAACAACTAATTATGTACAAAGGAGCCCTCATAAGATTATCATCTGAATGTTCGGCAGAAACTCTGTAGACTAGAAGAGAATGTCAGGATAAATTCAAAGTGACAGAAGGGAAAAAGACCTATAACAAACAATGCTCTACTCAGCTAAGTTATCATTCAGAATTGAAGACAAGATAAAGAATTTTCCAATCAATCAAGGGCTAATAGAATTTATCACCACTAAACTGGTATTACAAGAAATGCTAAAGTAATTTCTATAAATAGAAAAAAAAAAAGCAAAACTGGAACCAAGAAAATATAGAAAAGAAAAATATGGTGTGAAAAACCTAAAACATGGGGGACAGGCATAAAAATATAGTGCTTTTAGAATGTGTTTGAACTTAGGCAGCCATCGAAATAAAAATAGAGTGCTATATATAAACTTCAAGATAACCACAAACCAAAAAACTATAATAGGTATACAAAAATAAAAATAAAGAGAAATAAATCCAAACAATGATAAGGAAAGCCATCAAGTCACAAGAGAACAAGAGAAGAAAAAGGATCAGAGAAGAACTACAGAAACGACTGTAAAACAATTAATAGAATAGCAATAAGCACATACCTAACAATAACAACTTTAAATGTAAATGGACTTAATGCTCCAATCAGAAGATTTTTGGGTGGCTGAATGGATTGGAATAAACGACATTCATACACATGCTGCTCACAAGTGATTCACTGCAGACCTGAAGGTATACAGGGACTTCAAGTGAAGGAATTGAAAAAGATATTTCATGAAAATTGAAACAGAAAAAGCTGGGGTAGAAGTACATTATACAAAATAGAGTTTAAAAGAAAGACTATAGCAAGACAAGAAAGAATATTACATAATGAAAGTTAGAATGAGCCAGGGCTGTTGAACAAGCTAAGAACTGGCTATCTCTTCCACATGAAGATCTATATTGCAAAGCCCTTTCCTTCAGGACATTTTACCTTTGGTAGTAGACATAAAATTTTGCTAGCCTAATGCTCATTTTCTTCTTTGTTCTCCATTCTGTGTCCAAACATGTGCTTTCTGGGAATGTTGACTTGGGGTAGAGTACACACTGGGGTTATGAAATTAGCCAAAGCTAATTGATCCATATAGGGCTTGATCTATGACCCTGGCCTCATTAGCACTCTGCATTTAACAACTGAGCAAATCAGGCAGACAAGTAATTCATCAATCAAACAAACAGCACATGATTGAATAGCAACGCATGTCAACCACTCAGCCAGAAGTTTTAGTGAATACAAAGAAGGATAAAACATAGTCTCTGTCCTTACAATCAATTAGGGGAAATTAATTACAGGTACGCAGCAACAGAAACATAAAAGCAACAACAGCAATAATAAAAAAAAAAAAAACTAATGCAACTGATTAGGGAAGAAAGTGCTGGAGAAAGTTGGAGAAAAATACATCCACCTACATAAGATAATGATTTCTTCAATTCCACAAGTAAAGATGTGGCATGTTGGTTTGGAGTTTTCTCAGAAGACTAATGTAATGGCTTATATGTTGGACTGTAACTTGAAGTGAATGCAGCAACTCAGGAATAAAGTTGCTTGTGCTAAGGAGAGAATGCAATAGGTTTAAGAAGCATTATTGACAAAGAATCAACCACATGTGAAAGCAAATCAGATTTAAGAGGGTGGGGAGAATGAAGTTTCTAGGTTTTTAAAAGTTCCTGATTGGGTATCAGAGGAAGAAATAGAGAAGTCGGTGAGTGGCAGCTTTTGGAAGGACAATTCAATGATAACTAAATTTTAAACTTCAATTTAAAGACATATAATAAGAGCCTACAATGAGAAGAATATATATACAATGGGATTGATAATAGCAGTGGAACATCTAAGCTGTATGAGTATGGGAATAATAATAATAAAACATTCAAGCTTAGTAAACTGCTGAGCACATGAAAACAGAGCCTAGTAGATGTACATTAGTTTACCATTTATCCATTGAATTAAATATCACAGATATTACATTTAAGGAAAGTTTTATAAATATTTAAGTAACAAATATATATGAAGAATATTAAAAGAGCAAAAGACCTGACACTCTTCTAAAAACCTAATAACAGTGCTGGCTGGCATAGCTCAGTGGATTGAGCACGGGCCTGGGAAGCAAAGGGTCACTGGTTCGGTTCCCAGTCAGGGCACATGCCTGGGTTGCAGGCCAGGTCCCCAGTAGGGGACACATGAAAGGCAACCACACATTGATGTTTCTCTCCCACTCTTTCTCTTTCCCTTCCCCTATCTCTAAAAACAAATAAATAAAATATATTAAAAATAAAAACCTAATAACAAATCTGAAAAATGACAATAAAAAGAAAGGAAATTCACAGACTATTTCATTTCTTAAAGTGAAAAATTTCTAAAGAAAATATTATTAAACTTAGCAGTTATTTAAAATATATGTACAGCATTGTAATAGGAATATATATGTATCTTTATGTGCATATATGTATTTCTAAGAAGCAAACATGATTTGTATCAGAAAACTTCTTTAATGTAGTCTACCATATTACAAAATAAAGAAACCACATGCATATATCAATAAATATAGAAAAGCAACCCTGTATCATCGAACACATCTTTATAACTAAAAAGGAGTAAAACTACTTAACCTAGTAAACAATAACTACCAAAATCTCCAAACAAATATTATATTTAATGATGAAAATTTAGATATAATTTTACAATAAAAAAGTCACAGATGCCTACTGCATCCACTTTAATTTGATGTTTGAATGGGAATCCCAATCATTACAATAAAAAGCAAGAAAAAATGAGATATAAAAATTAGCATAAAAAACTAAATTGCCTTCATGTACTTAGGAATTAAGTACTTGAAATGACATAATTTATACTTATACATACAGTATATTTATTTACTTATTTATTCTGTCATCTATAATATATCTGTCATATAGTAGGCACACTAAATATATTTTGGATGAATGAATTAATGAATAAATAAATAAAATCTATAATCAAATATTACAACCAAAAACAGAGCTCAGAATGTTTATTGGACTAAAAATAAATGCAGAAAAATCAAGAGGTTTCTTACATGCTAGCAAGGGCCATGAAAAAATACATAATGAAAGTTAACCATAACAAGAAATATATAGAGAATTATTCACTAAGAAATATTTGTAAAATTATTTGTACAAAGAATACTTATTGAAGGACAGAAAATAAACCTAAATAAGAGATATATATGGCATTAATAAGAAATTATTGATGTAATATATTATTATAAAATATAAATCTACTTCCCCAAATTAAATTATAAATTTAACCTAATTAAATATAGAATTTTAACTTACCAAAATTGTTCTGACAGATATATAAAAGATTAAATAGTATTTTGTTATAAAAAGCCAGCTTCAGTCAGTCTGCTTCTGTGCAAAAAATGGCCTTACCATCTAATAGCTGTATTGCTGTGGATATGATAACCAAACAATCAGTTCCTGAGTTTCCTCATCTGCAATAAAAATGCTCTCTTCTGCACAGTTTAAAAGGGTTTTTCCTCTCCTTTAACATTGCTTTCAAAAATTAATCTTATTAAACATTTTAATATTGTAACCAGTGGGGGATAAAGAGAGCAGTGGCAAACATTAAACTACAATAAGATAAATATGATAAATTAAGGTATACAAGTACTTAAGCCGATTTTTATTTTAGAAAGATCACTCTCATGACTTTTTGCTCCCAGAAGAAAGGTGAGTGTACCCAAAGAGAGACCACTTGGGAGACCATTGCAATGACTTAGGCAAGAGTTTGAATTATAGTCACAAAAATAGTAAGAAGTGGCCACATTCATTGAATATGTGTGTATGTGCATGTGTGCCTGCCTGTGTGTGCATGTGTGCACATTAATAAGGGTTATTAACCAACTGGATTTGTGGAGTTTGAAAGAAATAAGGAAATTCACCAAATATTTTCACCTGAACAACTAAACAGATGCTGCTGCACTGATTGAAATGAGGAACACTGAGTTGAGAGATGGAGAAGACACAGGGGATGAGGGAGAAATAGGCCTACTGTTTCGGCCAATTTATCAATTAGAAATCCGATAGACATGATGGGTAAGATGTATATACATTTGTAACTCATAAGACAGATAAAAACAAAAATTAGGAGCAAATTCATATGGATAGTATAGTAAGTGTTATTGGTTGGGTTCCCTGGAATCCCTTTTTCTGGCTCAGTTGGGAATTCTCTCCCCCAACTGCTGTCGGCACTTCAAATAATGGCTCACATCTGCATTCCTTTTCAGAGGTTTACCCATGCGTGACTTTAGCCACCTTACATTCAGATGTTTGGGCTCTATACTGAATCCCCTAATCTAACACAGATGGTTTAGTCATGGGATTGGAAATCACACATAAAAATCAATAGGGGGAGAACAAAGATGGAACCCTAGCACATTAACATTTTGAAGGTATGATAGATAAGGAAGAGATAACAAAAGAAACGGAAAATAAGCATTCAGGAAAGTAGGGGAAAAGTAGATTGGCATGGTTGTTTGAAGCCTGAAAAATAAAGTGCTCTGAGAAAGAGGCTGTGAACAATTGTATTAAATGTTACTGAAAGGTTAATATAATAATAGGAAAGTATCATTGTCTTTGTCAAAAGTTCATCATGACCTTAAAAAGAGCAATTTCAATGTAGCAATGTTATATTAAGAGACTAGTTAAAGTGGGTTAGTGAGAAAATGGGAAGTAAAGAAGCAGAAATAATAAGTATAGAAAATATTTTAAGTATTTTGCTGTAAATGCAGAACACTAAGATGGGACACCTAGAGAAAGAATTGGAGATCAAAGTTTTTATTTAATAGGTCAGCAATTTTCAACCTTCTTTACATCATTGCATACATAAACTAATTACTGAAATGCTGCAGCACCCTGAAAGTATATTAAAATTTTTGCCAATCTGACAAAAAAGAATAGTTAAGATTTGATTCATCACACCAGACAACCACTGTTGTGTAGGCTGTCATCATTTTTTTAATTTGACAATCTAAGGAAAAGAGGTCAGTTTCCCTAACTAAATACTCAGGTATTGCATGTTTTAAATATTCTTATGACACACCAGTTGAAAATCTCTGTAATAGATATTAAGGTATATCTGTATGCCCATTGGAATTAAAAAAATACAGATTTAGATTCTTTCACTTCGGAAAAGGTTTCCAAGCTTCATCCATGTTGTAATATATATTTGAATATAACTTTTTTATATCTGAATGATATTTCACAATACAAATATACCACATTGTGTTTATCCATTCATCACAATTATTGCCATTTTTGGCTATTATCAATAATGCTTTCATGAACATTCGTGTATAAGGATATGTGAGAAGATATTTTTCATTTCTGTTGGGTAAGGAATAATGGATCACATGAAAACTCTATTCCTAACCATGTGAAGAATTACCAAAATGTTTTTCAGAGTGTCACCAACATTTTACACTCCCAACATGAATGTATAAGAGTTATAACTAATCGATCATGAGAAAAAAACTAAAAACACAAAACATGGAGGCTAATAACACATTACTAAGCAACAAATTGGTTAATGAGATTAAGGAAGAAATCAAAAGATACCTTAAAATAAATGAAAATGAGAATTCAATAACCTAAAATCTAAGGTACACAGTGAAAGCAGTCCTATGAGGGAAATTTGTAGCATTACAAACCTATCTCAAAAAAAAAAAAAAAAACAAGTAAAAGCTCAAATAAACAATCTAACTACACTCAGAAGAACTTGAAAAATAACAAACAAAGCCCAACATGAGTAGAAGGAAGGAAATAATAAAGATTAGAGCAGAAATAAAAAAGAGAGTAAACAACACAAAATATCAATAAAACCAAGAGCTGGTTCTTTGAAGACAAACAAGATTAACAAACCATTATCTGAAATGATCAAGAAAAAAGGAGAGAAGACTCAAATAAATAGAATTTTAAATGAAGGAGGAGAAGTAACAACTGACATAAAAGAAATATGAAGAATTTTAAGAAAATATTATGAACAACTATAAGCCAAAAAATTTGACAGTCTGGGAGAAATAAATACATTCCTAGAAATATACAATCTTTCAAAACCTAATCTGGAAGAATCAGATAATCTGATAGACAGATCACAACTAGCAAAATTGAAATAATAATAAAAAATCTCCCAAAAAACAGAAGTCCTGGACCAAATGTCTGCACAGGAGAATTTTATCAGACATTCAAAAAAGAACTAATACCTATCCTTCTCAAACTCTTAAAAAAATTAAAGAGGAAGGAAGACTCCCAGGCTCGTTTTACAGTTCAAACATTATCCTAATTCCTGACTCTGATAAAGACACTACAAAGACACAAAATTATAGATCAATATCCCTGATGTACATAGATGCTAAAATTCTAAACAGAATATTAGCAAACCAGATTTAGCAATACATTGAAAAGATCATACACCATGATCAAGGGGGATTTATTCTGGGGATGCAATTTTGGTGCAATATTCACAAATCAATAAAAAATGAAAGATAAACACCACATGATTATATCAATAGAAGCAAGAAAAGCATTTGATAAAATCCAGCATCCATTTATGATTTTAAAAAAACTCCCAGCAAAGTGGGAATAGAGGAAACATACCTCAGTGTAATAAAGGCTGCATATGACAACTGACAGCTAACATCACACTCAGAAGGCACAAAACAAGGATGTCTGCTTTCAGTACTCTTATTCAACATAGTACAGGCAGACTAAACACACTGATCAGACAAGAAGAAAAAATAAAAGCACCCACATAGCAGAGAAAAAATTAAAACTCTTTCTATTTGCAGATGATACAATACTATATGTAGGCAACCCTAAAGATGCTTCCAAAAAACTACTAGAACTAATAAATGAATTCAGTAAAGTGGCAAGATACAAAATAAATATTCATAAATCAGTTGCATTTTTATAAACCAATGAAGAGCTATCAGGGAAACTAAGAAAAAAATCCGATTCACAATTACTTCAAAAAAATAATATACCAAGGGATAAATTTAACCAAAGATGCAAAATAGCTGTGTTCAGAAAATTATACAACACTGAAAAAAGATATCGAAGAAGATACAAATAAGTGGAAGCACATACCGTGTTTATGGTTAGAACAATTAGCATCATTAAAATGTTCATACTATCCAAAGCAATCTATAGCTTTAGGGCAATTCCTATTATGAAACCAATGGCATATTTCACAGAACTATAAAAAATATTCCAAAAACTTGTATAGACACACAAAAGACCCCAAATATAACAGCAATTTTTAGAAAGAAGAATAAAGTTGGAGGAATCACAGTGCCTGATATCAAACTGTACTATAAGTCCATATTAATCAAACAGCATGGAACAGACATAAAAACAAACATATAATCAATGGAACAGAACAGAGAGCCATGAAATAAACACACACCTTTATAATCAATTCATATTTGACAAAGAAGACAAAAATATACATTGGGTAAAGATAGTCTCTTCAATAAATGGTGTTGGGAAAATTGGACATATACATGAACAAAAATGAAACTAGACCACCTTCTCACACCATACACAAGAATAGAATCAAAATGGATTAAAGAATTAAATGTTAGACCCCAAACCATAAAAATCCTTGAAGAAAACATAAGCAGTAATATCTCAAACATTTCTTATATCACGATTTTTTCTGATATATCTCCTTTGGCAAGAGAAACAAAAATAACAAAAAATAAACAAATGGAACTACATCAAACTAAAATGCTTTTACACAGCAAAGGAAACCATCAACAAAATGAAAGAATGACTCACTAACTGGGAGAACATATTTCCCAGTGACACATCTACTCAGAGGTTACTATCCAAAAGATATAAGGAACTTATAAAACTGAACTACAAGAAAAGAAAAAATCCAGTTAAAAATGGGCAAGGGACCTGAATAGATACTTTTCCAAAGAGGACATACAGATGGCCAATGGACATATATAAACAGATATTCAGCATCACTAATTATAAGAGAAATGCAAGTTAAAACCCCCAGGAGATATCAACTCACATTGATCAGAATGAATATCATCAATAAATCAACAAATAACAAGTGTTGGTGAGGATGTAGAGAAAGGGGAACTATTTTGCATTGCTCGTAGGAATGTGGATTGGTGCAACCATGTGGAGAGCATACGAAGTTACCTTAAAAAATAAAAAAGAGGACTTCCTTATGACCCAGTGATTCCACTTCTGAGGAGATACCCAAACAAACTGAAACACCAATTCCAAAAAACATATGCACCCTTATGGTCATTGCAGCATTATTTATAATGGCAGAGATTTGGAAGCCTCCCAAGTGCCCATCAATAGATGAGTGGATTAAAAAAAACTGTTATATTTTGTACAACGGAACACTACTCAGCTATAAGGGAAAAAAAGGAAATATTATCCTTTGCAACCACATGGATGGATCCAGAAAACATTATGCTAACTGAAATAAGTAGGACAGGGAAAAATAAGTACCATACAGTTTTACTCATATATGGAATCTTTTTTTAAACATATTTTATTGAATATGCTATTACATATGTGGAATCTAATAAACGAAATAAACTAACAAGCAAAATAAATACGGACATATACAGAGAGCAAGCTGACAGCTGTCAGAGGGTGCTGGGTGGGGATGGTAGAAGGACTGAGCAAAACAGAAAAAGGAGAGGAAGTAATCATTGACATGGACAATAATTGCATGGGGATTGCCAGGGGGAGGGGAGGTGGGAAGAGGTGGAGGAGTGTATAGAGAGGATAATGAATGGAAACTTGCCTTGGGGTGGTGAGCACAGCAGTGTACAGATGATGTCTTGTAGAATTGTGCACCTTAAACCTGTATAGTTTTGTTAACCGGTGTCACCCCAATAAATTCAGTAAAAAATAAAAATTAAAAAGAAAATGTAGGTGTTTAATTTTTTTTTAGTTAAAAATATTCCAACTTGTCCACTACCCCATCAATACTTATTATTAACATTTTCTTGACTTTAGCTATTCTATGGATATAAAGTGGCATTTCCCTAATCCTGAATAATATTAAGCCATCTTTTGTGAAGCATTTGCAGCATTAACATATTTTCTTTAGATAATTTTTTCATATATTCCCCATTTTTAAATTGTTTACTGACTTACGATTGAATATAAGGGTTCCTTATATTTTTTGGATACAAATCACTGATTAGTAACATGATTTGAATTATTTTTTTGTTCTGTGAAGTTGTCTGTTGACTTTCTTGATGGTGTTTGAAGAAAAAAATCTTTTCATGACAAAGTCCAATTTATATATTTTTCTCTTTCATTGCATTGCTTTCTCATGCCATATTTAAGAAATCATTGCTTATGGTTATTAAATTAGCAAATGGTTATACACATTGCTTATGTGGATTCTATGCAGCAGAAAGAAAGAAGGAGCTCCTACCCTTTGCAACAGCAAGGATGGAACTGGAAAGCATTATGCTAAGTGAAATAAGCCAGGCAGTAAAGGACAAATTCCATATGATCTCACCTTTAACAGGAACCTAAGCAACTAAACAAACAAGCAAGCAAAATATAGTCAAAGACATTGAAATAGAAAAGGGGATGACAGTCTCCAGAGGGGAGAGGGGAGGGAATTTCAGGGAAAAAGGGAGGGGATTATAGGAACAAATATAAAGGACATATGGACAAAAACTAACGGGGATGGAAAGGGGAGGGAAGTGGGGAGCACTGGGGGGTGGTCTGGGATGGGAGTAAAAGACAGAAAACTGTACTGAAAAACAATTAAAATAAAAAAATAAAAAATAAATAAAATAAAATAATAAAAAAAAGAAATAATCAGAAGAGGACTAAAGAGCGATATTTAGGACTATTCCATGTAAGGACAAATTGAAGTGGTGAAAGTGATAAAAATAGTTAAGGAAAAAATGCAGTGAAAAGAAAAAGGTAAGAACACAACCTTGAGGAATACTTCCACTAAGTGGTAGAAGACAGAACAAAACCAAAAAGAAAAGAAAATATGAACAGACAAACAAAAGTTGGAGAGACTTTCAATACGAGCAACATTATCGGATGTCAATGATGGCCAGGCTGATGATCAAGAGAGAAGCCACTCACTTTCTAGGTAAAAGACACCAGTAACTTCTGCTGGAGCAATTTCAGAAAGAGAAGAGAAGCCACTTTAGAATTAGAGAATCTTACTGGATAAAGCGTGATACCAGAGCCTTAAAGAGCACATTTGACTCAATGACTTTCTGGATTTGGGATCAGAGTTCCCCTAGGGAGTGTGATAAAAAATTTTAATGGTGTGGTGGGGGGGGGGGAGGTGCAGAGAACTGTAATTGAATAACAATAAAGTAATTAAAAAAAAATTAATGGCAAAGAATGCACAGGACAATAAAATGTCTTCTAAATACCTAGGCAAGCATTTCTCTACTTCAACACTCATACTTGAGAATAAACACAAGAAGATAGTCTCATCTCTAAGCAGAGTAACACCTTCAACATGTTTTATAGGGAGAAAAACTCATTCAGTTTTATTTAACATTACTCTGACTAGCACAAAGTATAAGTGAATTGCTTTGAAGTTTGAAGGGAAAATGGAAATATCAATATGAAAAAGATAAAATGACAAATGTGTGAGAGAATGCTATAAACTCCAGTACTCAGAAATTAGGAGGAAGAACAAAGGCATGTGGTCTGGGAAGCTGAGAGGTGGTGAGGCATGGAAAGCAGATGGAAGCTGTGTATCATTTCACATTCCTTTGCAGCTTCAGAGAAAAGGGGGGGAGATATGAAAGGACTGGTATGTCATGTGACTAAACATCCCCTAAACACCAATGGTTAAGAGCAGAAAAAATCCACATAATGCTTTGGAATAAGAAGAAAGCATTTTAATAACAGATTCTAGTTCAGAGAATACATATAAATTCTGAAAGACTATATAAGAAAGAGAAGACTTGACAGGAACTGACATTGGTTTTGTGAGTTGAAAATTACCTAGAAGGCAAGATACAAGAAAGCCTGTAAATCAGAACTAGAATTCTTCTGCTCTTGAAATTATAGGTCACGAAAATATTTGATTTATCCAGCCTCTAATGGTGCAGCCTGTCAGGCTAAAGATTACTTACATGAGTTGCTTACAATGAAAAGTAATAACCCTATTAAATTTAGAAAGGTTTAAATGCATTTTGTTTTGATAGGATTAAGAAAGTCCTAATATTTAAAAACAGAAAACTAACATTAATTTTCTGAGGGACCCATTTTCTTTAAATATATTTAAATAACAAAATAACTACATTTATTTTTAACTAAGGATGTACGAAAAAGAAAAGAGTTTTTTTAAATATTTGCAAGTATTTGATAGATTTAAAAGGGTTGTTATTTCCTATTCTTTATTAATGTACTTATAGTCTACTACCAGGGACTACAAAAAAATCAATAGAGTGTCTGCTTTTGGAAAAATCTAAGTTTATTGTCTTTATTGTTAATTATACATCGTTATTGCTTCCTTTTAGGAATTCCAGTGAATTGTTTTGTTGCTTATATTTTATCTGTATACAGTGAAAGAAAAATATACTAGAAAATTATATGTATTATAATTATTAAAAATGTCAAGACTGCTTGACTCCATGTTTCCTCTCCCCCCTCCTGTCTGCCTGAGTCAGCTGGTAGTAAGAGAGCAGAGAAGACGGATACTGGGAAACTGGATTCAGAGTAATCAATGCAAATAGTGCTTTTAGCTCAAGACATCAATGTTATAATAATCTATTAGCTGTCTCCCTGTATTATTTATGTTGCTAAAGACATTTTTTTTCTAAGTCTACTTATCTGACTAATCAACTGTGAACTTCTTTTTCAATTGGGAAATGTTTGTCCCTGAATGAGGACAACTCTTTCAGAGTATCAGCAAAATCTAGTTACCTAGAAGGTACTTACAAGATCAATTATTACACCATGTAGTATTTCTTATCTTACTTTTTGGGACAACATGCCTAAACACAGAAGAGTTCATGTATGTCCTAACCCAAATATTTCTTTGAAGTCTCAAATAATATTTTAAAAAAACTAGTTTCATATTCTGTTCCCATGACACATTTGACTTTATTTTAATATATTCTGTTTTTTAAAATGTATATTCCTTTTTTTTCAGGCTTTTTACATTTAATACCATTCTGCACTAGTTTCAGATACATAGCAAAGTTGCTGGAAAACCGTGTCCTCTAGTGAGTGTCTCCCTGCTGCCCCAAGCACCTACCTGGCCTCGTACCCAGCTATCTCACCTTTGTTGACTATATTCCCCATGCTGCAATCCACATCCCTGTGGCTATTCTGGAACTATCCATCTGTACTGCCCAATCCTTCACCTTTTTGGCCCAGCTCCTAACACCCTTCCCTCTGAGAGCTGTCAATTTATTCTCTATACCCACGCGTCTGTTTCTATTTTGCTTGTTAGTTTATTTTTGTTCATTAGTTCCACATAGAAGTGAAATCATATGGTATTTGTCTTCCTCTGGTTGGCTTATTTCACTTAGCATAATGTTCTCCAGGTCCATCCATGCTGTCACAAAAGGCAAGATGTCCTTCTTTTTTTATAGTAAAGTAGCATTTCATTGTGTAAATATACCACAGCATTTTTATCCAATCGTCTACTGATGGACACTTGGGTTGTTTCCACATCTTGGCCATGTAAACGATACTGCAATGAACATAGGGGCCATATAATTTTTTGAATTAGTGTTTCAGGTTTCTTCAGTTATATTCTTAGAAGTGGATTGCTGGGTCATAAAGCAGTTCCATTTTTAATATTTAGAAAAATCTCCACACTTTTGAATAGTAGCTACACCAATCTGCCTTCCCATCAACAGTGTTCTAGGATTCCCTTTTCTCCACCGAACAGCATTTCTAAAGCATTTCTAGGAGCATTTCCAAATGCTCCTAGAAAACATGCCACTTTAATACTACAGTTTCTGGACCTGAGGCTAACAAAGGGGTAAAGCATGGAGGGAACACAGTCTGATTTGAGAACAGACTCCTATATGATCTAATTTACTTTTATAATAATTTAAATATCAATAGCACAACATGCCCAGATTTGATACTTCACTGGGACTTTATGGACTTTTTCTATAATGAAACATTTTTGCAGATGATTACACCAAGTAAAAGAAACCACATGTAAGAAACACATATTGGTCGGAGAGAAGAAAAGCATTCTCTAATTTAAACAATAAATTACATTTTTTACATGATAAAAATCTATTAAATTATTAAACTGTCTAAACTCAAAGAAGACATTCAGGAAGCATTTAAAAAATGAGAACAATGTGCTCCAATCAAATTTGGTTCTAATCTTCTGCTATGAAATGATCACACAGACCTCCCTCTATTGGTTCCTCTGTGATCTAAATACGTTTCATAACGAAGGCCATGCAACCTTCCAATATATTAAAGATGTGCAAAGATTCATCAGGAAAGATTTTAAATCATGAAAACAGATTTTCCTCCCAAACTGATCATTAATCTCCTTAATCGACTGAGGCTTTTTTTTGTTTTTGTAGATCTACTAAGTACAATAATCTGGAAGTCAATGTTCATTGCTTTGAACAAAGAAAAAATATTTATATGAATATAAATATATAATATATTATATGGCATATATAATATATAAATATACATATATGTGCACATACTCCTGAATAACATAAATGAGGTATTTATTGTACATAGTAGGCATTTATTTTATCAGGAGAAAGATTTGTAAGCTATACAATTTTTAATTTTAACAAACTCTTTTATCCTGCTTTGAGGTACCTATAGATCCTGTGGTTAAAGTTCATTTAAACAAGAGAATTTTAAACAGTAGGTTAACACCCAAGGTTTCATTATTGTTCGTTACTGCATTCCCTCCTCAGTTTTCTTCTCTCTCTTCTTTTACTTTCTTTCCTATCCCCTCAAACCCCAACACACTCACTTTCTATTGAGCATTCTCCTCTTTTTCCTTTCCTCCTGCTGTTACTACAAGTCATTTCATTTTCCTCCTCTAGTTCTTAACATCCTGGTCCTGCAGGAAAAAGATGTCATTGGCAGTAATCATTTCAAATTTTCTATCAGTTCACAAGTCTCCCCTTAAATAGCTTTAATTTTCTTAAACCTTATGTGAATATTCAATTCTCACTCACTTCATCGGGTACTTATTTTTTCTTCTATCTAAAATTTTGAGGAGATTGTGGTCCAACATACAGCCTGGTAAACACTAGTCACATACTCTCTTCCAAGTGCAGCTCTGATGAGTGGAATCTCTTAGAACCTGACCTCAGCAGTGGAGAGATGCTCTCCAGAGAGGTGGAAACAAATAAAAGGATCTATTAAGGTTTTGTCATGTGACACCACCCTGCTATTTTAGTTTCCACTGTTTGCTTCCCCATTTTAATTAGGCAAAAGTAATGAGCCCTTTGTTTTGCAGAATTGCTCTAAAAACTTCTTCAACAGAAGTCCTTCCGCAAAGTAGCATATGTTAATTCTACATATTCCAAATTCAACGGGCTATCACTAGGAATGGGGTACACGTGGAGTTTTATCTGCTATTAAGTATCCAATTCCTATTTCCTATTACCTGCAGCAGTATAGAGACAATCCTGAAGGCCTTTTGTAGTAAAAATCCTCTAACAAAACAATCATGTTGAAAATATGAAAATAATATCGAAATCTTTTTATTCCCACATAATCTTTAGTACTGTTTGAGGAAACTATTGTGAGTTAAGAAACAGGTGACATTAACATCCTTAGTTTAGATCTCTATTTTTGTAAACTCCCAGGTTAAAAGAACCCCCATCCTAAATTTCAAATTTACATACTAGACTCAGTTAAAACAGCCTAGAAACCTTATTGAATGCCAGCTAAACACTCAAGACAAAGGATTTACATTTGTCATTTTCTTTTTTCCTTTTTTCTGTTCCTCAGTTTTTGCCTAAGGCACATGACACTTAAAACCATTTAAAATAGTACGATCTCATAGTTATTTCATGTAAAGCTTTTTCTTCCCCTATTCACTTGTAGCCCAAGGATTACAAAAATTTTAATAATAAATTGCTATTCTGATTTACATTGTTGGGTGCTTTGGACTTTTAACTCCACACATTTCTGACTACTGTTTTAAGAAGTAATGTTTTCAAGATATCTCCCATTGTAGCTCTGAGCCAATCATTTATAGTTAAAACATCCGATGCTTCAAATGATAATGTCTAAAGTGAATTACAGCTTCAAATAAATTATTGTTGGGATACATTGCATTGTAGAAGTAGTATACTCTTAAGTTACTTTCGATTGCATCTTTTGATATATTTTCAAGATATTAGCTTTCCAAATATTTTTAGGCATTTCAGAGCTTCTTGATTTTTACTATCCCTTCTCAAATATCAATGGAACTACTTACAAAACCAATAAAGGCAGAAATAACCTACAAGCCACACTATTGGTACTCTGGATTATGGCTATAGCTTTCTATTTAATATTCATTAGTCCCTGGGTTATTTTCTCTTACACCTTGACTATTGGGTATTACTGTATTAACTTTATTTTAATAGGTACAAACTGCATCATTGAGAGCTCAGTTAATGGCAATAGAAGAGCTAGAACAAAAATACTATGTTTCTCTGTGTTATCTTTGGGATACATGCAGTAGACATCAGACTCTCAAAAATCTCTTCAAATCCTAGGTTATAATCCCCAGCTGGGCAGGTTGGTTTCACTATCAATTTATGACCAATACCCTCAAACCAATACTACATATCCAGTTTGCTTTTCCCCTCTTCATACCTATAATTTCATACCTTCTTCATTTCTGATATACCTAACTTCCTTTTATCTCCATAACTTAGGTGATCTGGCAGCATTCTTAATCAAGAAACATCCCATCAACTGACATCCCATCATATGACATCCTTCATCTCTCCACCATACAAATCCAGGTTCACAATTTCTCTCCCTTTTTCTAACTAAAACAGAGAGAGCACCTGTAACCTGAACCCCTTCCCCTATGGTCTTTGCAGAGACTTGCTTTTGGCAATTATCTCTCTCTGAAGATCTTCAACTTTTCATCCGCTACTCTATTTTTGTGTCCCTGCCATCAGCATCAAAGCATATCTACATATCTACATATATATATCAATATCTATATCTATATATTATCTCTGCAGCTATTTTCCTCTTTTCTTAAAAAGCATGCAGCCCAAGCAAAGCACTATTTACAATCAGTACGTCTTCTTCATCACCTTTTGTAAATTTTTCAGCCCCCTCTATTGTGAGTTCCACACCACACAATTCATGAGACTCTTCTGCTTTTGCTCAGGGTGAAAATTATGTTTTGTTGCCTAACCCACAGATGTTTTCCAGTCCTTGCCTTATTTGACTTCTGCATTAGTTTCTTAGGTTTGCCATAACAAATTACCACAAACTGGGTAGCTAAACATGACAGAAATTTATTCATTCACAGTTCAGGAGGCCAAGAGTCCAAAATAAAGGTGTTTGCTCCTCATGGAGGATCTGAAGGAGAAACCATCCCATGCCTGTACCTAGCTCCTAGTGGCCTCCAGAAATCCTTTGTGTTCCTTGACTTGCAGATGAATCACTCCAATCTCTGCCTTTGTCTTCATATGACTTCTGTTTGCATTTTTGTGTGTTCTCTTCTCTTCTTATAAAGATGCCAGTCATTGAATTTAAACCCCACCCAAATTATACATGACCTCATTTTAACTTGAGTACACCTATAAAGACTCTGTCATATTCACAGGTACAGAGAGGCTGGGGTTTCAAAATATCTTTTTGGAGAACACAATTCAACTTACTACAACTTAACAGCATTCAACAAATTTGAAGTTGTTCTTAAATTATACTTCTACTTTTTGGTTTCTGGCACATTAGACTCACCTGATTCTTCTTCCTGACTACCCTCTAGTCTTGTTTAGGGGCTCATTTTTCCTCTACCCAACATCTATATTTCTTGAGACCAGAGTTCCACTCTGGGCCATTTCTATTCTCCATCTATATTTACTTCCTAGGCAATCACATCTAACTCAAAATTGGAAAAGACCTCAAATTTCTATTTTTATCCAGGTATCTCTTCTAAGCTTCAGACTACTCTTTCAATCTACCTAAATGGATGCCATCTCCATTCAATGATTCACATTTCTAAGACAGTGTATCTAAATCTCATCTATGATTTTCTACTTTGTTCTCTCTCATTTCTTTGATTTCTCAGTAAATTAAATTTCCATTCACTCAGGGATTTTAATGACAGAAACCTTGGAAATATTGACTTTTCCCCTTTCCTTAGCAGTTTCCCCAATCCATCACAAGTAATTACTAAGATATGTTGCTGGAACTTTTAATATGTATTTCAATTCCATTCACTTCACATCATTTCCCCTGGCATAAATTAAGTTCAAATCTTAAATATTTATTATTTGGCAAACTGAGAAGGCTTGCTAAATGATTTTGTTTTCTACATTTTTATGACCGTACAATTCATTTTTTGTACAACAATGAACTTAAATTTGAAAAACATATCAAAACATTTAATAAGGCTGGAGGAAAATCTTTCTAGAGCTTTCCAGTGCATGTGGAATAAGATTCCAAGTATTCAATTTCTCACCGATTTCCAAGACTTCCTCAGTATATTCTGAAATCTTTTCTAAAAAATGCCACTTATATAGATCCTCCAACACACCATTCCCATAATCTGTGACATTCTTTTTCTTCATACTTCATCTCCTGACCTTGTCTGATCTTTTGCAGCTTTAAATTAAACATCATTTCCTTAATAAGGTATTTTCTAATAATGAAACTACTAACCTTATAAAATTAGTCCTTCTGTTATATTTTCTCACATAGTCCAATCTTCCTCAGACTATGTACAGTAATTTGTAATCACTATATGTTTATGTATTTTAAACTAGATTTATTCTAAAGTTATAGTGGTTAAAATATTAAGGAAAAAGCTTCTATTGGATTACAAATCAAAATAACAAAATCCTAACCTTGACCCTACCATTAAATAACTTGAACAGGATGCTTCATTGGTCAGGGTCTAATTGTTCTGAACTGAAAAAAAAGCTTTATTTGGAGAAAGTGGCCTCCCAAATTTTACTTTGACTCAAAAATCAACCATTCTATGACCCTATAAATACTCTAAAATTTAAGAAATAATCAACCAACCCTAATATGTAAAACAATCTGAGATGGCTGCTACTTGTGCTGGGTTTAGAGATTCCCAAGCAAAGCCAAGCTGTGAATTTAGAGTGGCTGCTGTTAGTGCTGGGCCTGGGGCTGGCTGAGTTCAGCTGTTGCTTGTTTGGGAGGATTTAGGAAGTTGTGCAGCATGAGCCAAGACCAGACTTTCCTATGGACAAGCAGCTTGAGTGGTCCCATCAATTGAATGAGTCAGAGTCTCTGGGGATCTCCAAGGAGATCAAACAGTGTTAGCCATGTTGATGGACTCTCAGATATGGCACCAGCTTGCCAGCTCTGTGGCTCAGACTGGATGGATGTGGTTTCTTTAATTACATAGTTGTCAGACTTCCATTCAATTCAATTTTTGATAGTTCTGAGTGTGTCATTTTATATTTTAGTTGTAATTTTGATTTGGCTGTGCAAAGACATAAGCCATGTCTGCCTATGCTGCCACCTTAACCAGAAGTCCCTGGCTGCATACTGGGCATATGGTGGTGTGCATCTCCCCAGGAACAGGTGCAAGGGGCTCCTCCACTGCATTCCTGTGGAATGCTGTTGTTGCTACACGTGCTGGGCCAGGGCTGTCTGGGGGACCCTAAGGGACAGATCAGCCCCATGAGGCCTCTGGGGTCTCCCCAGATGGTCAGTTCACCCAATTCAGCCACATGGGTAACACCCCAGGAGGAAAGGGGGGTTTCTGAAATGAGAACATCACTCAGTCTTCTCTATTGGGTCTGCAGCCAGGACTGAGGGTCCAGTAGGAGCCACTGATCCATGACCAAACTTCTCACGGATCAGTGAAGATGCCTCACATATCCCACAAGAAGACAGTTGGGGCTGCAGCCTGGGTGGTGGGACAAAGCCAGTGATGGAACAGATCTTGGAGACCTTAGCTCACTACCCACCCAATGCCCTGGACTGTCCCTTCCAGTCTCGAATTCATTCCAGCCACACATCTATTAATAGAGCTTATTTTTGTTTACTTTGATTTAGAGAACAAAATTTTGCTTTTAGTAATCAGCAAAATCAATATATTTATAACATGTACAATTGTATTATATTTCTAATAATACAGATTTTAAAGCATAAGGAGATTGTTGCTAAATAAAAGATGAAGAACTGTATTTTCATATCTCTTTCGAGAGGATATTTCTGACCACACTCTCCATTCTTTGCCTCTAAAACATACTCTAATTTAAAGACAGCATAGATGGACCTGGAGAGCATTATGCTAAATGAAATAACCCAGTCAGAGAAAAAAGTACATATGATTTCACTCATATCTTGAATCTGAACAAAAGAAACTAACAACAAAATAGAAACAGGCTCATAAATAGAGAACAGACTGACAGCTGTCAGAGGGGATGGGGGTTGTGAGGCTGGGTGAAAATGGCAAAGGGATTAAGCAAAAAAAAAAAAAAAACCCTCGTAGACACATCACAGACACAGACATCAGTATGGTGATTACAGGAGGGAAAAGGGGGTGGGGATAGATAGAAGAGGGTAAAGAGGGGATACAGGGTGATGGAAGGGGACTTGACTCAGGGTAGCGAACACACAATATAATAGACAGATGATATATTATAGAATTTTATACCTGAATCCTATAGAACTTTATTAACAATTATCACCCCAATGAATTCTATAAAAAAGAAAAAGAAAAGAAATGCATTATATTCTAATTTTTATCAATGTCCTTTTTTAATTTTAAATTTTAATTATTACCTACGACACTTGATTAACTTTTATGTAAATCTCTTCTTTTTGAAATATACTTTTATACACCTTGTCCACTGGTTTGTCAATGTGAATAAGACAGATATTACAAAAAAAGAAAAAAAGTAAAAGGAAAGGAGAAATTTTATTTGGTTGCTATATGTGAGAAAAGAAATTGATTACACATTCCTCTTTATTTAAGAGATATATCAGTACATAGAGTTACAGTCTGTTCTCATTTAGTCTTTTCATTTGTGGTACTCCATATTACATGAGAGCACATCTATTTGAATGTCTTTAATATTCATGATCCTCTCACCAGCCTAAGCAAAAGAGCTAAAGCATTTGATAGCAATCTGAAGAACTTGATTAACAATGTACTAATCATCAGTACCATTGACCTGATTCAAAAATGTTTTCAATTCATCCATCACTTTTATAACCAAAGATGATTGCATTACTTTACCATTTTTTATTTAAATAAAACCACATGAGCTGAAAATATCCAAGTATTTCTACTAAGTGAACCTTGCAATAATCATTATTTAAAACTAAGTTTTAAAGCGATCTATAATAACCAACGAGTACTTGAACGTAGGAAATGCTAGAGCACAAGTGGTCTGCAGTAAAATCAACTCACTGACTTCACATCACTAAATGTTAAATTGTGCCAAGGAATTAATTTTGCAATAAATTGTTATTGTTGTTAAAAAATCCAGCTAAAGGATATTACTAGGAGTAATTATCCATACATTAAAATCACTGAATATAGAGTGCAAACTATAATTACTTCCAAAATTGCTTATCATTCAAATGTTAATTTTGAAGATTTCATATTTATAGCCATAACTTCTTTAAAAAATTCAATAATATATTTTAATATATCCTAAGAATACACTACTGTCACAGTAAATTTAATAATAACTTAAAAATATAAACATACACTAATATATCATATTTGGACTCCATTATGAATTGTTGGTATTATTTTAATATGATATAGTGCTTTAGAAGTGAAAATAATTGCCTTTTGTGTTAAAATATCATTGAGAATTGAGTTTATTAGTGGGCATGTGCAATATTATATATTTTTAGAAATAAATAGTCCTCTGAAATTTAATATGTCTAAAAATGGCAATATCATTCTCCAGACAGATTAAAATGTATCTCTATACTAATTTGTCTAAAGGGATAAATAGTTTTTCCCTTTCCTATGCACATGCTCTTCTACATTTGCAAGTACCAAACTATATTTAAATGTCATATTGAGTAGCACACCTGTTGCAAAGTGATTTTGCATTAGTTCAAAATATTTTCATTCTCCATTTTATGGTTCTCTGAAATTTGATCATAAGGAGAGTTTAGATATTATTTAATATATTTAGAATATCGTATATGTTTAAATTATTACTTAGAGTGGCAAACCATTGGGAATAATAATGTAAGAGATTCCAATTTGTTTAAAAGTATATTCTAGCTTTGAGTGTGAGAATCTAATTTTTCAAAAAATTATTTAATGGATACTTTGGCAAAGACTACACAGATGTGATTGTGTGAAACTAAAAATTTGAGATACTTAGTGGAGCAGATAATGTCTCTGTGCTCCAAGGGCCTGGCATTTCTGGGAATTATGCCCCTTGAGTGCATATAAATACATCTTAAGAAATCAGATATACCAAATTTAAATAATACCTGTTAAGGTTATTTTCTTTTTACTTCCAATGCAGTTATTTAAAAGAAAAATCTCATGAGACATTTTTTATTCAATTAATTTTAGCTTACTATTAATAACAAAATATTTTCAATGTATAATTAATTAGTAAGAGTCATTTCAATAACAAATATTGAATGTCAGTATTTACTGTACATAAAACAATATATCTTTTAAATTCCCAGAAGCATAAAAATCTTGTGGAAGAGTTAAGTAATCTACATTAGGGTTCATTTATTGATGTAGTTAGATATGTCATATAAAAATTGTTTTAATATTCTTATTGAAAAGTGTGAGTTCTACCTTGGAGGGAATTTTCAAGAAAAAAACACTGCTCATCTGTAAAAAGCAAAAGTGAATATAATGAAAGCATTAGGACTACATTCTATAAATTTAAATTAAGGTGGATAACTGGACATTTCAGATATGACAGGAGATAAATTTCTTCCTCCTTTTCCACATTGTTTTATCTATACTAATTAAAGATGTGTCAAAGAAATATATTAAAATTTCATGTGAGTAACTCAGTAAAGTTTTAATATTTTCCTATGATTAGACTATGGTATCATTGCTATGTAGAAATGGTGATACCGAATAAAATGTTTTGATAAAACGTCTTTTTACATGAATGAATTTGGAAAATAAAGACAAAATATTTTGTTATTCTCCTAAATAATTAAAACAGTCAGCAATCTAAGCCTCCTTGGTTGTCCCAAAATGATTAATCTAAGCCCATGATTAATAACTGCCTTGTGGATGATGAACTAAAGTATAAATATGCAGTAAGTATATATGGTATAAAAAGTGCCCAATGCTACTTGCAAAATTTCTACAAAGAGACTGCCATTGAACTGCCCTCTTGGTCAAGTTAGTTATTGTACTAACCACGTGGAATAGAAAACTAAAAATCTAGATGATTAAAAAGAGAAAAATGAAAGTACAAATAATTTTATCAGAATCATCCATTCTTAATGATTAAGAAGTTGGTCAAGGCTAAAATGGAAAGCTGGGTTTCCAACAAGTAAACCACTATTCATTTTTCTTTTGCTTTGAAAATGTTTGGAAGCACAAATACCACAAGATATACATGTGTATATGTAAATGAGCATTAACAAGAAGACTAGCTCCCTGACTGGTGTAGCTCAGTGGACTGAGCACCAGTCTGTTAACCAAAGGGTCACTGGTTTGATTCCCAGTCAAGGCACACGCCTGGGTTGTGGGTCCAGGTCCCCAGTAAGAGGCACATGACATGCAACCACACAGTGATGTTTTTGCTCTTCCTTTCTCCTATACTTCTCCCTCTTTAAAAATAAGTAAATAAAATCTTTAAAAATAAAACAAAAAACCAACATTCTTTTTGTGTGTAAAAGTATAGAAACCATCTAGACTAATGCTGGACATGAACTGCTATCACATGCAACGTGGTTATTGTAAGTTTCCTCTGGCCTCATAGTAAAAAACATACCAAAATAAGACATTGAAGAAAACAAACCAAAAAAGGAAATATAAAATGATTCAAAGGTTACCTATGTGGAGCTAAGGGCAAACATTGGCACAGGATGAAATATAACTTGATCTCCATGGGGATGGGGAATAATATATGCAACAATTTCTATAATTATTACTTATCCTGGAACTTTTTAATAAACTACTTTAGATAATAATTTAAATTATCCTTCTGATGAGGCATATGCTCTTGGATCTCACTGGCAAAAAGGTAATCCATAACTCTGAGCTGAACTAGAACATTAGGCTGGTTTAATGGAAAACTGAACAACTTTCTGGTCTGCACCTGTAGTTGATACCTACATTATAGTTAAAGTTATGATTAACAGAGTCCATTTGTAATCACTAAAACAACCTTCTATAAATTGAAATTTTTAGTTTCAAATAGCTTTGGGGGCATTCAGGCAAATACAGCATGAGTTTATAATTAGTCTGACATTTCTAGACACAATTAACTTGCAGATTTAAATACTTGATTTACATATATAAATATCATTCAGCACTGACAATTCTTAATCTTCCTTTGGAAAATGTAGCTTCATCATAAGTCATTCTTTGATGGATATTCATTTAACTCTCCTTATAGCTACACACACATATTTGTGACATTCAGGAGATCTTTTCTAAATCATTAAAAAAATTGCTAAGCAATAGGTTTCCTAGTCTAGTAGTCTCATAGATTTTGTGTGACTTCAAGATACAAATATAAACACTTGAAATCTCTTAAAAACTATCAAATTAATTTTATTTTATAGACTACTTTTGCACATTCTCTAATATCTTTTCATGTTCTCACCAAGCATGCACTTTTCACTAGTTTATATGTTAGATGTTTCAAAACCTGAATATTGGCAAGTCACTTGTGAAGTTATTTTTAATATGGCACTAAAATAAAGATATTAAATCAAAATCATGGTCTTTATTCAATCCTAGGATATAAATTTATTTGATGAACTAAATATTTTTCAGAAAAATAGGTGCTATTTTCTACCTGTGACTTTACCATCTCACATTATTTACTGTCATATTTGCATATACTCCTTTTGTTAAATGTTCAAAATATATATGGTGATGGCCTATCTGTAAAGTGAATGAGTCAGAAAAAGAAAAAGAACAGAAATATTAAATAAACCACAGAAATAGAACTCCAATTTATATGAATGAATATATGAAGTAAACACTCAGTCACTGATACCCAAACAATGCATCTCTTTAGAGAGCTATTGTGTATAAGCCATTTATTTCCCATTATTTTAAGAAAGTGTTGCTTAAATGGGGGTATTTTTGTGCCATAAAATGTTTAAATTGAATAGATTTAATTTTATGTCCAGTCAAACGTGTAGTTGTCAAGCATTTAATGCTGAAATGCATTGCCCTAAGAAACTGTATTTTAAAGCTGTTTGCCTTTTAAATTCTAGCAGTGTATATCTATTTGTCTAGCCGCCATCAAGGAGACTATTGTAGCTGGAGGCGTCAGTAGGAAGACAACTAAAGGGCTACATCATGTCAAACTCTCAAGTAGGAATTATTGCCCTTTTTGCCTCAGTTCCCAGATGTATTATGTCACCAAATCACATCACAGTGTAATCAAAGATGAATAAAATATTTTTCTTTACCTTAAATGCTTTTTCTGTCAATTACAATCAAAAGACATGATTTCAGGTCTGTCACTTTATGAGGCTCTTTTTAACTGATGACTAAAGCTGTAATCTACTAAATATAAAATGAATCCGAAAAGTCTTAGAATGATTTTGCTATTAAAAAAGAAGAACGTTTTTTTTTTCTCCCACAGGGGACAGAAAAGTAATTGGTCTTTAAAGAATGAAATCAAAGGTTCTTTTAAAAAGATCCCTTTGGTTTTGGTTTTCTCTCTTTTATGCTTTCCTCTTCCTGCCTTGATTCTAAACCTTCAGTTGCAACACTGGTTTGTTTTTTTGAGGACAATACACATAGCACTCTAATCCAAACTATATAGCTTTTTGTAAATATTTTATTAGCCTCTTCTTTTCATATGTCCAAAACTTTCATATGTCCAAGCAGTCACATTACTGCCGATTTGGTACCCTATAATATTAGTGGTAATTATGCTATAACTCTAAATCCTAGGTGGTTTTCTGGCTTGATTATATTATTAACCATAATCAAAAACATTTTCCGAGGATGACTTTAGCTTGGTAGTAGGGGTTGCTTCCTTTGATCTTCTGCGCATTATTTTATGATACGTTGCTCCTCATTTACACTACAAATGCTGGCAAAAATGAAAGTGGTATCTCTGCTAGCATACCTGATAAAACAAAATAACCGGCTCAGCAGCCTCTGCCAGTGTCTTTCATTGGTGAAATGCAGGTTGTTTATAGTGGAGGAGAGAGGCTTAAAATGTAAATGTTGGCCATTGTGAGAAGCTTTATAGAACTTGTCGTGAACTTCTGACTCTAAACTCAATGAAATGTTTTCTTATTTCTCTATTTAATATTTAGGTATACATGTGTGCAATTAAGACACCTTCTCATGTGCCACACCAAATATTATTCCTGGGTGCTCCTATAAAACGCTCCCAGGGAATGTAAGATGTAGATGCAATGTACACACTCTTAATTTATTATACCCACAATTTCTCACAAACATCCCCATGGCACTATCCTTCTCCTTTATCTTCCTCACTATTTGTTCACCAACGTGAGAAATATACAGTTCCCTGTGTTGCCACGTTGTCTTAAGAGGTTTCTATTTCTTTATGGTGGGAGAGGGGAAATAACAAGACACTCGTTATCCAGTATTTTTCTGTCATTCAGCACATGTGTGCGTGCACACACATACAGAAGCAGAAATACCATACTGAGAAAAAAGTTTGGAATCAAACACTGCAAAAAATCTGTAATATATACAAATATTAAGTGTTGTGTTTTATTCCAGATGTCACTGCTTCAGATCAGTTAAAACAATATATCAGACACAGCAATAAACCCACATGTCCTGTAAGTACTTTGGCAAATGACAGATTGCTCAATGCATTATAAAAGAAATCTCTGAGAGAGAGACTTAGATAGGGCTCTGCTCATGATTTTGTCATTGGTTATGTGATCTTGAAGGTTACTGTAACATTTTCAGTATCCATGTACATGCCCCTAAAACATGATGACTATTAGACTAGTTAGCAGTCCCAACTGTTCCAGAAGCTAAAGAAATCACACTATGTTAGAGCCACAAAAATCTTACACATAATCTGGTGCAATCCCTGTTGTTAGTTCACAAATGAAGAATAAAGGACCAGGATTCATGATGAAAGGCAGAAGAAAGCCATTGCTAAGTAATTCTACATCAAGGATTCTCTAAACCAAAATGACCGAAAACAGTAGCATCAAGCTTTACACCTAAATTAAGGTGTCTATAGAAATAAACATGACTAACTTTTTAAAAAATCTTAAATGCATAACTAGTATCTAAATATATTATTATTGAAAAACAAAAACTTTCATATAAAGCTTAACTCCCTTGAATTACCAAATCTCATTTTAATCTCCTTTACTGAACTCAATGCCATCTGAACAAAGAAAAAATACCGCATCAGAATAGTTTGTTTTCTTTCAAAAGTTTAGTGTGTGTGTGCATGTATGTATGTATGTATGTATGTATGTATGCATGTGTGTGTATGTACATCCCCTGTAGGGAAAAATTTACTACTTGCAAGGGAACTTAAATATCATCACAAATTCAGAAAATCCTAACAATGGACTGAATCCTAACATCATGTATATGGCCTGATGATAAGCAGGGAATCTTTGATAACAGTATAAACAAAAGTAGTCTTCTCAAATGTGCACATAGTTTTCTCTAAACTACTGGATTCAAATCCTTTTTAAAATACATTTAACTACTAGGACTTTAAAAAATTGTTTAAGCTCTCTGAGAACCCATCTTTCTCTATATATAGTGAAAGTAATATTATCCTCCCCACTGAGTTCCTTTGAGAATTAAATACCCAGGACAGTGCTTGGAACATAATATTTACTTGTAATATGGCTTATATATTTTTATTGCAATTAGTTATTTCTTCCCATAGAAATGGTGGTTACTGGAGGCATAAAGAGACAGTTCATTGTTATTTTCATCATTTTGCACAGTCCAGGTAACATTCTGTGGGCATTCAAGAACTTTTGATTGGTTGGCTGCCTGGATGAACGCATGGATTAGCAAATGTGTATACAAGTCAAGAGGGGAACTAGCAATTGTTTGGTAAATTTATCAAGCTATGCTTAATCAGTATTTCCAAGCTTTCATTCCTCCTCAATATCATCTGAATGATTTTTGCCATATCACAGATTTTATACATCAGTGCTTCCCAAACTTTATTCCACCAGATAAGAGTCACTTCGGTTTATCCACCAGGCTGTCAAGAGCAGAAGCGAGTGAAGTAGAGAGAAACACCACTGTCCTAAAGTACCCAGACCCCCGGTGAACTCAGGAGATCATTGCTAACCAATCATAGCACATCAGCCACACAAATGGAGCAGGAGGCTCTGAAAACTGATTCATCTATTATTTATTAAAATGACTTTAAATATTATGTTTGGAGTTAATCTTATCCGAAATACTAGTATCAGTGAAATCACAGCTATTATGATCTAGTTTTTGTTAGTCAGTACCAAGCAACAAACAACCCTAATATTCTTGGTGGTTTAACACACATGAATGTATTACTTGGGCTGCATGTCCACAGAGGCCTGGAATGTCCTCCAGAGCCTCTGCCCCATGTTGACCTCACTCAGGGGCTGAGGCTGAAGGAGCCTCTTCCATCTAGAATATCCCTGATCACTGTATTAGCAGCAAGACACTGTGGTGAACTGCATGTTCATTAGCAAAGACTTCTGCCCCAGCTTTCAGTGGACACAGAGGCTTCATGGACATGATAAACATCAAGGCTGTGAGGAAATGCAATTTGAACTACATGCCTGACAGGAGGGGACTGAGATACTGACAAACAGCCTTAATGATTGCTCTTTATTTCCTTTTATTTTTCTTCTTTGAATATGGTAGAGGCCTTATGTAAGAGATTATGTATAAATGTTAGCCTATCAAAACTAATAAAATCATTTTTATAAAAGATATTCGGAATATAATAATGCTATTTCAGCCACTAATACAGAGGCAGAGAAATGTTGATGTAACTTTGTACTAAGACCTGGGGCTTCATTTACAGTGTCCATATTGTACCTGGATTAGCTTTGCTTTTCAGTGTTTTTACCCAGCTATTATCACAAACTCTAAGTTAGATTTTCAAAAGTCTAAGATGTCTTCAACACAATTGCGCATAAAAGCATACACCTGTTTCTTAAAGATTTTGTAACTTCTTTAGCCAAGAGTGGGTTCATGCAAGCAAAAGTACGCTGTTGCTCCAAATGCATTTCATTGAGCACACCATATCTCTAAGTGGCAGATGTGGCTGTCCCGTGGACTCATGGTGGGCATAGCACAATCACAGCCTTTTCACTGCTTTAACCAGGATATCGTCACCAGTCCTACAATGACCCCACCATATAGAATCAGCATGCTATATTGAAGTAATTATTTAGTGTAGGTCAGAATATTCTGACTGGCTAATAAAGTGTAATTAAACTGAGAAAGCCATATAGGTTGTGGGTAAACAAATGAATATTATACAAACTTATTTAGACAAAAATTATTATAAGTAGAAATGAGTTAAGATAATGTCTGCAAGTTAAAAAAAAAAAGGATCCAAATAGGTACTGGCACAGCATCACATTGCAAAATATCCAGATATTTTATTGAATGTTTTGCTTTTCCTTTGGATGTCTTAATGCTTCCCCATCTCATTCTGTAGAAATTACACAAAAATAGCACATTCTCTATCCCACATACAGTGTCTGCACTGACAGGTGGCAGGTGGGAAGGCAACTCTACAACAATGTGCCCCTCTATTTCTAAATGTCCTGTAGCATACCTTGATGATACACAGTACGATACAAAAAATGTGCCCTAAATCTTCAATATGGCAGCTGATCTCCATTTCATACACAAAGCAGATATGAAACATGGAGACCCGACGGAACACATATCCTTCAACCTGGTAAATGGAGCTAGATTAACAAAAATATTTTAAAACAGCCAATAATTATAAAAGCATTGCTTGCCATTGCATAATTATTTAATAAACCATAAAACATACAACTGTTATTCAGTCACAGAGGCCCTCTTCACGCTGCACCATATGGCTAATGGCTTCGATCGCGCATCACACCATACTGAGAGTTCCTTCTCATCATACTGTATTGGCTACAGACTCAGTTTGTGGCTAATGCATGTGTTACCCTTTCGCTGCATGTTTATTTTATGAGAATGCGGCATCTGTTTTGGTGTTGATTCTGAAATGATAAACTACCATTTTTAAAACTTAACTAGTAAATTACCTCAATATTAATTTTCCAAGATGGATTTTTAAATATAATTTTTGTTATCTTTTCCCAATTGTAACTCCAAATTCTGGTCATTTGCATTTTGATAAATGTCAACAATGGAAGTATACATTTACTTTAGTGTCAATGGTAGATATAAAAATCTAAATTAAATTATCGATGGGCATCATTTGAGAACATTTAACTGGGAGATTTTTTTCCCGGCATGTACTGCAGGGTGGTGATAGAAAGGCTCCAGGAGTTCTACATCATTTAGTTCCTGAATCTCTGTCTTTCACACTCAGTCTCCAAGCGCACCTCAGTGAGCCTAACACAGCAACTTTTTACTGAACATCAGCACGTGTTGGGGTCTTCCAGATACCTGTATGTCTTCAACATATTCTGTACTGAATGAACATTAGCTGAGGAATACATATTTTTGGTTTTGAGGATAAACATTGTTAAACAGCACAGTGAAATGTTGCAAAACTAACTTACCAATTTATTTTTCAAACATCAGACCAACTCCTTGGTCAATTTATTCAGATTAGACAAGCATGCAAACTGAATTTTTTTAACTTTCCAGACCAGATGTTTTGGCACTGGCTTTAGATTTGTAAATGATGTGGATGAGAGGGGCAAAATTATCCTTGGGAGTAAGGATCTTAGCCATCTTATCTGAACAATAAAAAAAAAAAAAACAAAGTAAAAAGCTAATGATCAGCACCACACTCTTGGAAATAAAGAGAAAGTAAGAATGTACATTTTGTTTGATTCAAGTTTTTAAAAAAGATATAGTTTCAATTTTATATTAGGAAAGCCCATTTCTGATTGACATATTTTCTGTTTCTAAACATTAACAATGTTGCCAGTTAGAAAAAAATATTTACCCTCTTGGAATTTGTTGATGGCAGATATGTTGATGGCAGAAATTAGCATGACTGGTGCTGAGCAGAAAATCAAGATGATTACTCCTAACACGTCCCAGCTTTTAAAAACCCAATGTGTTCATTTTGCATTTCAGCCAACATTTTAATTTATTTTCTTTTATTACTTTCTTTTACTTTTTACTGAATTTATGGAGATAATACTGGTTAACAAATTTATACAGGACTTTATACAGGCCTAGGGTACAAACACATCGTCTGTACCCTATATGGAGTGCTCACTACCCTAAGTCTTCTACTACATTTCAAGGGTGAGTGGAATAAATGAATGTTTTCCTTGTTAAAAGAGGAATCATTGAACAAAGAGACAAATTTGGATACTGCTTTAGTTTGAGATATAAGGTCCATATTCATAAAAAATTATGGTATTAAATGGGCAAAGGCCTCTTACATTAGAAAGCAAAATAATGCTAATATAATATTCCCTGATGTAACAGAGAATTCTGACTGGGGACACCTAATTGTTGGGTAAAAATTACATGCATTTGTGTGTTTCTTTATAGTCAGTCCTAGAACTCCAGTAAAACCTGGTTCACTCTCAGTCAGTTATTACATTTCAGGAAGTCTTCGGAATTAATAGTTGAGTAGGTTTAAATTCTAGTTTAAAAAAGAATAAAAATCACAAAGGGACAAATGTTATCTAACCATCCAAACTGCCAACTAGAGAAGGATTCATATTTTTCATAACTGATTTAATCTATTTCTACATGACTTTTGTTACAAAAAATGTCTCTGTATACTAAAAAAAATAAAAATAAACTTTTTTGCCAATATAATCAGCTTTGTTAAATATAACACATCCTGCTTAATTTGTAGATTGGCAGTTGGGAAATCATTTGTTTTAAGACTATGATCCCGATTTTTATGAAGCTTTAGTGCTCCCTTTTTCACCA